>PVIA01000579.1:156688-408077 GCA_004024845.1 Tonatia bakeri | reverse complement strand
GTAGGATCAACCACGTAAACAGGCTAGTTCTAAACTCAAAATGAGGGAGGGGGAAAAAAATCACCGAATAAAACCAAAAGACTATAAGGAACAGAGAACACAAAGTACAACACACAGCTCACCAGGAGGCAAGTGCCCATGCATGAACAGAAGAAAGTCCCTGGAGCAGGGGACAGTGAGAACTGAGGCCAGAGCCTGAGCCATCACACACCGGGAAACGGGGGACGGAGGACGGGGGTCAAGTGAGGGGCAAGGCTGGAGACAGCTAAGTACTGCTCTGTGGCATCCAGGAGAGACCGGGGAGAGAACATCAGAAGTGACACCATGGGTGACAGGCAGCTGGCTCCTGCCCTGGGGCAAAGTGGCCAGGAAGCCCTCAGAGACCAGGGACTTCCAGCCACCCCTGGGCTCCTGGGTGGGACAGGTCTACAAGGGCCAAGAGGCAGGCAGGGAGACCGGGAGCACCCTCTCTGTCCTCAAACACCTCCAGAGGCTGCCGGGGCACCACACATCTGGTTTTCCTCCCACCTCCTGGGTTCCCCTCCTGGCATGACTGCCAAACACTCCTGGGCCCTGGGCCCTCTCCCCTCCCTGCCCAACACTCTGCCTCACTGCTAGGCAGTTGCTTGGCTTTAAATATCACCTACGTGCTGGTGACTCTTGATTGCTCTCTCACCTCCTCTGCTGAGACGCCGCCTCCCGCCTGCCTCCTGCATTATTCTTCCACGTTGGACCAGCAGCTTGAACTGGACACAGCCCAGTGTTTCTCGTTCAGGGCGCCCAGGCCGACCCTGAGGCCTCATCCCAGAGTCCCTTCTCTGTCATTTATAAAGCAGCCTGCAGAGCGCACTTACATCTGTCCACTCCTCGTCACCGGCCCACCCAGGGCGCCATCCTCGCTTGCCCACACCCGGGCAGTGATTCCTCACCCGCTTCCCCACCTCTCTGTGCGCCCCCCAGCCCATCCTTTCTGCAAACAGCAGCCGCATAAATCTCATGTTACTCTCCTGCTCGGAAGCTTCTGCTGGTTTCCCCACCATAGGCAGAATGGAAAGCAGCACTCCTTCGGCTGCTGGCCCCCGCTGTCCTGGACTACCCAGGGCCTCCAACATGAGGTTCCCCCCACTCGCTGCCTCCTTTGCTCCCCCCATTCCTCAGCTGATCACCAGCTTCTTTGAGCCTTCCTTAACCACGGGGCCACACGGGCAGTCCCCACCCCCTGCACTCACTCCCTGTGTTCCCTCAACTAGAACGTGAGCTCTGGGAGGTTGGAGGCCGTGCCTCTCAGGTAACCCGTGTCCCCACTGTCTCAAACTCTATCTAGGTTTTCCCAGGTACTCAACAAGCATTCAAGAACTAGCGAGTGAGACAGTCAGCCCCTTCAGGTGGGAGCCAGGACGTCTGCAAGTTATGAGCAGAGTGTCTTGACAACTTCTGGCTTGTCCAGCTCTCCAAAAACAAGAGGCACTGCGGGAGACCGCCGCTCTGGGTGGAGTTAGGTCAGGGAGGGGCAGTCCTGGAACTGAAAGGGAGGGAGGCTTCTGGGCCAGACAGGTGTCCCCGACAGGTGCTCTCCCAAGTACAGTCCCGGGACCCACAGCACTAGCAACACCTAGAGACACCCGGCAGAATGTCTGGGGCGAAGCATCACTGTGTGAGCTGCCTTCCATCACACTCAGCCAGACTAACCGACTCGCCCTGGTTCACCCGGAACTTTCCGGGGGTTAGCCCAGAAACGCCCTAGCCCCATGCAAAGCAGGACGACGGTCAGCCCACAACACAGGGACCAGCAGGGCCAGGAGCCCAAACGCCCTCTTAGCCTCTGAGAGCAAGGGCTGGCGCCAAAAGGGAAGACAAAGTGACAGACATTCAGTCCTGCCTTTGGGTCCGAAATATTCAATTTCACTTAGTAAGGTGAGAGATGGGGCTGGAGGGCTCCTCGAGGAAGGGGACAAAGAGAGGGGGCCTCCCAAAGCAGGGGGCAGGGCCACTTGATCCAGGGATGTCACGGGAGGAAGCTACTCCCTTGATGTGTCTGAGGGTCCGGCATGGGCCAGAGAGGACAGAGACCCCGAATACAGAGCTGGATCACGTGGAGAGAAGATCCCAGTTCCTGGCCTGCGGGAGCACTGTGGTGTGAAACCGGCCCCGCCACTCAGCTTCCCAGCCTTGCTTGCCCATCTGCGAGGGAGGCAAGCAGGTAGCACAGCTGCTGCCAACACCTGCCAGTTCAACCCCCAGGCTCCTGGGCCCCAGGAGCCCTGAGGCAACAGGTCCGAGGCAGGGCCCAGGACAAATGTATTTTTGAGTTCTCAGGGGATCCTAACATGCAGCCAGGTACACAGCCTGCTCCCTGAGGACATTTCCAGCTCCAACATCCTGACTCCAGTTTCCTCAGCTTTGCCCGCCTGCTGCCTCCCTCCCTTGCCGGGATTCCTTCCCTAGACAGTGGCAGCTTCGCTGGGACTGAGAGCTGGAGGCTAGCCCGGTCCCTGAGCCAAAGATTAGTCAAGCACTTGTGTCCGTGTCTGAGTCACTGCTGCCACCACCCAAGGCAGGCCTGCCTGCAGGTGGGAGCACCTGAAGAGGTCAGGCCCAGAAAGTCTGCATCAGGTGGCCCTGGGGCCAGGGCAAATGGACGTCATTTCAGCCAAGCTTCCAATCCCAAACACCCTGCACTGGGTGCTGCGGGCCAGCTGAGAGGCTGAGGGGAGGCGTCCTTCAGCCTGTCCTTTCCACTGCCCATGGCCTGGATGCCTGGGGGACAGGTGCTTGCTCTGGTGACTACCTGAACCACCCCCAGTGACATGTGACCCCACAGAAGTGAATGGGGCTGATGGGGTCAGAGGTGGGAAGGGGGTACATGCCAAAAATTAGGGCTGCAGAGGAACCTCCCAGCTTGGACCATTTAAAAACTCCCTTTTCTCCACGCACCATCCCAGATGCTGCCTTCATCCAGGGGTTCAACACCCCCACCCCCTTCCCTCCTTGCCCTGCTTCCACTGCCAGCTCCCTCCTCCTCTCCCAGGCTGGATGGCCACCCTCATGCCAGCCAACCATGGCTGCCCACCAGGCACCCTTGCATGGGACCTCGACCTCCCCTTGGAGGCAGCTAGCCTGTTTCCAAGCACTCTGACACCCATGACCTCCGACCGGGGAGCGCGGCAGGGTGGAGAGGACTGCACCCATCTTAAGGGTGAAGACACCAAGACCCAGAGGCAGGACATTCTAACGCAAACTATGTGACAAAACCAGTATGAGATTTGGAATCTACGACTCACTCCTAATTCAGGGACTAACGGTGGAACCCCAGGTGCAGTGGACAGGCCATGCTCCTGGCTGGAGGCAGAGAGGACCCGAGGTGGGGTCTGCGCATGTGATGGTGGGGGCCCAGGGCCACCCCTGCACACCACGAGCACAGGGGCTCAGAGACGCACACACAGACGCACACAAAGGGCCCAAGAGCCGGAGAGCAAGCGCCGAGGGTGGGCACAGCCACCGTGTCCTCTGAGGGGCTCCGCAGATGGAGGGAGGGAAGGTGAGACCGGGCTATTTCCTGAGCACTCAGGGCCGCCAAGCCCCCGGAACACGGGTAATTCTCACAGCCAGCCTCACGTCACAGAGGACTCGGAGGCTCGGGCCCCTGACCAAAGGCCCCAGAGCCAGGATGTGGCAGAGCCAGGAGCTGAACCCAGATCTTGCCAATTGAACCCATGCTCCTTCTACCCCATGACAAAGCCTTTGGCCACTCCCCTCTGGAACGGCCACCAATCCACGGGCTCAGCCAGCTGGAGTGAGAGGGGACCCCAGCTAGTACTCTGCTTCCCTGCCTATGGGGCCCTAGGGCAGGGGCAGTGAGGAGACCTCCAGAAGGGTCCTTCTCCTCCCTGGGCCTGAAGGAAAAGGGCTTGTACTCTGAGCCCAAAGATGCTTCTGGAAGATGCCTTCCCTAGCCAGTGGCCCAAATGGGAACCCAGACCCTGCCCCTTGAGTCTCCAGGCCTCTGGACACGACTGTCCTCTGGCTTCTGGGTCTTAGCACCTCCATGGCCTTTGTAAGAGACACTCCTCTCCTTGCCTGGCTCGCTCTTAGCTTCTGCAGGCATGAAGGTGCCTCCTCTCCTGACCCTCCAGGGGCCTGTCGGCCCCAGCTGGGCTCCCACGGCTCCTCCTTCCCTCCACCCCTGCCACTCTTCCTCTGCCAGGAGGCAGCGGTACCTGGGCCCCCACGAGACCACCAGCTCCTCTGTGCTCCCTGGGTCTGCCCAGTACCAGGCTGGTATACAGAACTGGGCCCTGGAGGGGAGTCTGAGGGGAGGGGCAGGTTTGGAAGAATCAGGAGATGTGAAGAAGGTGGGTGGTGTGGAGGGGGCACCCTGGACAGCGGGGGAAGCACAGGCTGAGGCATGAGCAAGCATGATGTGGCGTGGGGTCCTCACCGAGGCTAGAGGGGAGCTGGTGCAGAGCCCTGGAGGGCTTTGGACATAGACCGTGGGCAGACTCTGGGACTGTCCAGCAGGAAACACCCCGCACTGTGGCCCTGGGGCTGGGCCTGCACTTCAGAGGCCCCGCTCCAGCCCTCCTCTGAGGGGCAGGCAGCCTCAGGCCCCCAGCAACTTCTGGGCAAACAAATCCCCACTCTGGGTCCCTGGGGCCTCTTCTCTGGTGTGTCCTCCCACAGTGGCTTTAAATAGGACACAAACTCTGACACTTGTCCCATCAAGTGGTGACATGCCATCCCCCTCCTCTTGAATACAGGCCCTAACACCTTGCTTCTCACCCACCGAGTGCTCAGAAGTGCCACCACGTGACCTCCAGGGCCAGGTCCCAAAAGGCACCAGGCTTCTCCGGGCTTCTCCCTCTGCGCGCACCACTGGAGCGGTGAGCCAACGAGCCAGAAGCCCGGCCATCGTGACGACACCATGCTGCAGGGGCCAAGAGGATCTTGACGTGCCTGGGCAGGCCCAGCTCTTCCCCAGACCGGCTATCAGACCAGCAAGAAAGTCTTTGAGATGACCCCAGCCCCAGCCATCCTTTTTTAAGATTTTACTTATTTATTTTTAGAGGGAGGGAATGAAAGGGAGAGAAACATCAATGTGTAAGACAAACATCGATCAACTGCCTCTCACATGCTCCCAACTGGGGACCTGGCCCACAACCCAGGTGTGTGTCCTGACCGGGAACTGAACTGTCAACCTTTCAGTTTGCAGGCCGGGGCTCAATCCACTGAGCTACACCATCTAGGGCCCCAGCTGTCTTTCAGCTGCAATTGTTGGGCAGACCTTGAGAAAGACCCCCAGTTGAACCCAGTCAAGTTCCAACTGTGAGAGACTAACATGAGCAATGACAGTTGTTTGACGTTGCTAAATCTGGGGCTACTTGTTACACAGTGATAGATAACTGATACACCCCAAGGATAGGGCATGAGGATGTGATGCGCCCCCAAGGGGCAGCTGTTTAGAAGGGAGAATGGAGCTTGGAGCTATGTTTGGGGTGTCCACAGGCATGCGCACAGAGTGGGGGAGAGCTGGGGTTGGTCAGCTGGGAGTCCCCATTCGCCCTCCTCTTCCTCACCTGCATATGCTATAGGAGAGCCCATCTACACGAATGGCAGCACAAATTTGCCCTTAGGGACTTGTGGCAGGCCCAAAAGTAGAACCCAAAAGACATTCACGCCCTAATCCCCTGGAACCTGAAATGTCACCTTTTATGGAAAAGTCACTTTTGCAGATATGATCACATTATGGCCACAGGACTGGAAGGTTATCCTAGATATCCAGGTGGGACTTAAGTGCCATCACACCTCTCCTTTCCAGGAGGCTGAGGGGGATCTGACACACACAAGAGAGGAGGCCAGCTGAAGACAGGGCAGAGAGAGATCTGGAGAGGCCGGCTGTGAAAACCGGAGCAATGTAGCCACGAGCCAAAGAATGCTGGCAGCCACCAGACGCTGGAAGGGGCAAGGGTTGGGTTCTCCCGGGAGACACTGGCTGGACCACGGCCCTGCTGACGCCTTGAATCAACTGAGCAATGCAGGTTTTGTTCTGGCCTCCAGAATTGTGAGAGTAAGTTTTGGGTGTTTTAAGGTACAAAGTTTGCGGTGATTTGTCACAGGAGCCTCAGGAAACAAGCCCGGGAGCCCTCCACTCCCCGCACCCTGCTCACAAGTCCTGGTCCACATCCTCATCGTCCGGCCTCCGCTCAGACCTCCGCTCAGGCCTCCGCTCAGACCCCCACGAAGCTCAGGCCTGGGTTTGCCAAAGCGTTCTCTAATCCCTTCCCCACTGGGAACCCCAGAACCACCACTGGGAAGAGCTGGAATTTTCTGGATGCCAGGGGAGCACCTCTGACTCAAGTCTCCCTCCCCTGTGTACCAGCTGGGTGCTGGGGCTGGTGAAAAAATACACTCAACCATGCAAAAGGCAAGCATACACACCACCCAAACACGGCCCCCGCACCAGCCGCTGCCATATGCTTGTTTCTTGAAAAAGGAGCTTGAGAGAACAAACAAAAAGAAATCTCCCCTCCTGGGGGCGGGGCAGGGGCATCCCTCCTCCCCAGAAGCCCCAACCCCCTGGACACGCCATCTCCTGTCTCAGGACTCCTCAGTGGGGATGGAATAGCCTGGGCCCTCATTCCTGCCCCCTCCACTGTTCACCCATCGCTGCAGCTGGCAGAGAACAAAGCAGACCACAGGGCAGCTCAAGGGGCTCTGAAACAAGCCACAGTGCAACGGATGGCAACCCAGACTTGTGGTCAACACAATGAGTCCGAACTCCACTCTGACCCGAAGTCCTTTCCCCAGTCCCTGCTGACCGAGTCCCCATTGTGTCCTCATCTACGGGTTGCCGCAAATCTTTGTGACCCTCCAAGGCTATGCTCAAGGCAAGCCCATCATCCCCTCACCTGGCACCAGTGTAAGGAGAAGCAGGTAGCCCAGTTCTGTCCACCGAGACCCAAGGGCCTTGTAAGAGTTTCTCTGGCTCTTAGAAAGGGACTCAAACCATGGATGTCCTCCTTCCCCTGATGTGACACCCCCAACCATGACTGCAGCTGAGGACAGGAGGAGCCAGCCCAGCAAGTACAGCAAGCACGTGGAGGGACAGCAACGCAGACGTGTGGAAGAAGGTGGCCCATCCTGGCCCCAGCTCTGACACCCCTGGGCTTCGGGTTGGATAACGAAAGTCCATTCTGCTTAGGCCACTTTTCAGTGGAAGTTTCTTTTCCTTGAAGCTGTATATACAGATAATAATTCAGCATGCTGAACATCACACTTTTTTAAAGATTTCTTTTGCAAAGCATCCTAGTTAAGTCAGACTTTACCAGCTGTAAAGTCGCCCATTCGTCCTTGTCTCCGGTCTATTTATAACAGACCAAGACCCCCTTTCCAACTGGCGGCCAAAGAGTGTGCATCCCGGCACACTCCACTTGCCAATCTACCCACAGCAAGAATCCAGGATTCGGCAGCAGACTCTGTCGCTGGTTCAACCCCCATTCGGCCCCACAGGGCAGGCACTGACTGCCCCTTTAGGCCACAAGGACCAAAGCCACGGCTGAGGATGGAAGAGCCAGGGAACAGAGGTGCAGGGCCCTGTGATGTGCCCGAGCAGCCGGTCCAGGGCTGGACTGCCCCCCTCCTGACTTCTCTTCGCAGGAGAAAACAAACCCTCGCTTCCCCAGGCGCTGCTTGTCGGGTCACTTACAGCTGAACATTCCTAACGGCAACAGATTCCACAGCAGGCATTTTCAAATTCGGATTCACTTTACTGTAGTTCATCGGTCTGCCAGATCACTTCTGAGATAAGGTGGGGTATAAATAAATAAGAACAAATCGATCCAGTAGCCTTTCAAGAGTCCTGGTGCTGGGCACCATTCAAGGAGAGAAAAAAAGTCCTGCTTTCCTGAGAATAAGTTTAATGAGTGTTATTTAATCTCCCCAAACTCTGCTTCTCTCACGTGTCAAATGGGGCTGACCAGACCCACCTCCCTGCACAGGGTGGTTAAATGTTAGCTGCCGTGGAATCTGTTCTTAAAGACCTCAGTCTCCAAGACTCTCCTGATAAACATCCCTGTCCCTCAATTCCTGCCACAGAGGAAAGTTTGTCCCAGCATCAATCGAATCTGTGTTTCTTCTGCCACAGCCCTCACTTGCTTCCTCCTACTGGTGCATCTGGAGCCACAGAGGATGCCCGGGTGTGCTTCCCTCCGCCATGATCCCACTCACGAGGCCTTTTTCCTCCACCCTCAGCCACCCCAGCTCCCGGCCCGCGGACGGTCAGAGGCGTTAGGAGGCAGGAGAGCTCCCACTGCGCCGCCCATGTGCACTCAAGGCCAGAGGTCTCAGCAGGAAGCGGATGGGTCGGCTCGAGCACTGGGGAACGGGTTGAAAGCGGTGGCTTCTCAGTTCCACTCCAGGTTCGAGGTCTTATATTAAAGCAATGTTGATAATGGAGTAGTAAGTCCCCAAAAGATTTTGTACACCCATGTTCATAGCAGCATTACTTGCAATAACCAAATGGTGGGAGCAACTCAAGTGTCCATCGACAGATGCATGGATCAGAGAACGTGGCATGCACACACGATGGAGTATTATTCAGCTTTCAAAAGAAGGAATAACCTGCAACACAAACGCACCTTGCCAGCATCATGCTACGTGAAACGAGCCAGTGACAAAGGGCAGATGCTGTGTGACTCCCTTGTGTGAGGCGCCCAGAGTGCTCAAACGCAGAGACAGAAGGTAGGAGAGAAGCTGCTGGGGTGGCAGAGGAGGAAAGAGGGAGACAGTGTTTCATCTGCACAGTCGCAGTTCGGGAAGGTGGAAACAGTTCTGGGGATGGATCACACAACCAGATGCACGAGCCTAACACTTCTGAACTGTGCACCGAGAGATGACGAAGACGGTCACTTCTATGTGGTGGGTATTTTACCACAATTTAAAAATAACAGTAACAATAGCTGCTACCTTTTCCCGAGTGCTTTCGAGTGGTACCTGCCACGCCAGGCCTGGTGACACATGCCACCTCCCCATCCCAGACCCCAAGACTGGCGCCTGAAGTCCCACACTAAGTCCAGGTCCATGTACACTGTGCTGGTAGACGCTTCCCAGGGAGGGCTGTCCCCAAATAAAGAACAGGCTGCCTCACAGGTCATCAGTTCCCCAACCCTGGGGGTTTTCAAAATGGAAATCACCCCAGTGTTAAGACCTTTTAAGGAGGGTCTGTCTCGCTTCGAAAGGAAACTGGACTACTGCAAGAGTCCTCCCACCAATCATATGGCCTGGGGGTATGGTGGCAGAGGTCAAGGACAGTGTAGTTCGCTTCATGTGGAAAGTGAGGCAAGTTGATAAACAGGATTCCTGTAAGAGCAATCTTACACCACTGCAGAAAATGAACTCTTAGTGCTTCTAAGGATACATTTAGCATCATGCCACTCAGAGCCGCACGGACTGACCCCTCGTGGTGCCTCTGGGAACACGGAGGCCCAGAGCGGGATGACTGCAGCCCAGATCGGCACGCCCAGCACAGACTCACAACGGCTGTGCCGGTTACAGGTTCCTTCCTATTCACCAGAGCAGGTCCTTTAAGGAAACAAACTGTAATTTCTTTGAAAATGGGCAGTAATTCAGATGGCATTCTGCTTTCAGTGCAGTGCCCACGTGTCTGCTTCTACTGCATTCTCCCTGGCGCCTGATCTGTTGAAAAGGACCCCAGACGCACAAACACCCCACACCTACGTGCACCACCATGGAGTCTCTCGAATATGGTGAAAGGACCCAGATGCAGAGGGCCCGGCTGCAGGGTCTGTCTGCACACAGTTCAAACACAGGCGGGTCCGAAGCCAGGGTGGCGGCTGTGTTGGGGGTGGGGGCAGGAAAGGGGCTCTGAGGGGCCAGGAATGTTCATTTCTTGACCTGAGTACTGGTTACCTGGGTAATTTGGCTTCTAAAGTTTATTGAGCTGTTGACTTATAATAAATAACATCTTCTCCTCAACAAAGTCTAAAGTGCCACCAGGGGCCGGGATGCCCCAGTCAGGCAGCCAATGGGAGAGTCACCTGGACAGGTCCCGCCAAGCTCACCCAAGCTCCTGCCCTTTGACCTGCACTGCTGTTGGCGCACCTGAGAGAATCGTCTGAAACGCGGCGATGAGCTCGCGAGGCGGCGCGCCCACGCAGGCCGCACGCGCGTGAGCAGTACACGGAGGAGACTCTGGGCACCCAAGCGCCCCAGGGGCCGAAACCGCCACCGCACGGGTGGCTGACGTCAGGCTCGCCGGAGGCGCCTGGGACGCAGACTCCTGACCGCCCTCAGTGCGCTGGGCCGCAAGGGGCTTCTCTTTCCTCTGCCTGTCCGGTTTCTGCACGTTTTCTGACAGAAGGAGGTATCGCTCTTGCCATTTGGAAAGAAATAACAGAAACCTCACTCTTAGCAAAAAAAACAGAAATAACCAACTAGCCCACATGCTGCCCCAAGCCCAGGGCAGGAAATCGGCCCCAGGCAGGCGAAGGGCAGAACAGGCCTGGTGCTGCCTCCCGGGGCTGGCAGGGCTGAGGCCTGGCGGAGGGAGGGGGGGCAGCGCCGGCTCCTTTTCCCCAGGTCAGGGCTCCTGAAGGCTGTACCCCTCTCCGGTGGAGAAGGGGCTCACGAAGGGGGGCTGTCTCTTCTCAGAGCGGGCTCCCCAGGACCAGGCCAGGGCCACGCCTGCACTCTGGGTGCTAAGACAATTACGGAAACCTTCAAATTCAGGTTTTTTCTCTGATGCCCCAAAGCAGACAGGCAGGGTGCTGTGGCAGCACGGGGTGCCCTGGCTCCAGTGGGCAGAGGCTCGCTGGGGTCAGATTTCTACCCCTTTATTTAAAGCCCCGGTCCAGCTCTTGGAGGACAGGCAGGGGCAGCCGCTGCCTGCGTGACCAGGATGAGAAATCGCAATCCTGACTGGGCCTGCGTGCCTATGGCAACTGGCGGCGTGGCCTTGGAGACTAATCTCCAGGCTGCCAGCCAGCAGGGGCCTCTCCGGGCAAGGCGGTGCTGCCGGCTGAGGCTGTGGCTGAGGACTGGGACCAGCCCTCTGCCCTCTAAAGAGGGGGCATCTGACCTTGCAGTGGGGCCCCTGGCCAGACTGGAAACACACAAGTTCCCACAGCCCCTGACCCCCTGCCCCCACCCCCAGCAACTCGTGGTCACACATTGCGGGGACGTGGCCAGCCACACACACACACACACACACACACACACACACACAGCAACACCATCACACTTCATCCTTCACAGCACTGGGACAGAGAGCAGGTGCTGCTGCCCTTGATGGAGTTCCAGGCTGGGAGCAGAGGGGACAATTACAATAAAATGGGCTATGAGGAAAAAATAAAAAGATTAAAGCACAGCATGACACATCTCGATTTGAGTGGTGCTTGTGTGGGTGTATACACAGGTCAAAAAGTCACTCTGCTGGGCACTTCGGATACACACATTTTACTGTGAGGAAATTATACTTCCGTTAAAAATAAAAATAAGTGACACACAAGCACTGGATGGCAGGTGGGGAAGTCAGGGGAGGCTCCTTGGAGGAGGTGACACCGAAGTTGAGTGGAATGTGATGCTACAACGGAGAAGTTTGCAGGGGAGGAGCAGGGCCAGGGAACTGCACCCAAACACTGCTTCTCTACAAGGAAGATGACAGCCCCGCCCCCCACAGGGCCCACCTCCCTGGACCTAAATGCTGAGCAAATGCGTTAGAAGGAATGCCAAAATGCTGGCTGCCCAGGAAACCCAACCAGCAGCCTGGGCCGCCCACGTGCCGCAGTGGGGCACAGGCAGGGTGGTGGGTGGTGTGGGTCACCGGGCTGGCTCTCCACAGCTCACACGTTCAGGGCAGGGCAGGAGGTGGTGGGCAACGAGATGCAGTCAGCACTAGGGCCAGGTCAGGCACTGTGGAAGATCACCATCATTTAGGGGATGGGACCACCAAAAAAAGGTTTGCAGCAGGGGCAAGACAGGGTCATTTTAAGGGGTTCTGGCAGTATATGGCCGGTGAACTACAGGGGGCAGGACTGGAGCCAGGGAACTGGTGGTTTTCAAGCTTCTGCAATAGTCTGGGCTGCAGACAGCCATGTCTGAGGCAGATGATGGCTGCAGAATGCAGAACAGCAGAGCACAGAAGGGAGGGGGCTGAGTCTGAGATCCCTAGGGCCACCTGTAACCTGTGGTGTCAGGGGCTGGGAGTACGCAGAGGACTCTGGGCTGAAGGGACAAGATCTGAGACACAGGTGTGTGTATGCATGCGTGCGTGCGTGTGTGTGTGTGTGAGCACTCAAAGGGATGAGTGCCGGGGGAGAAAGAAGTGGGGGAATCAGAGGGAAACTGAGGACAAGGGAGAGTTGGAGAGTCAGCGGAGGGGAGAAGGGCTGGGTCCCAGACATGGGAGGTCAGAGGCCAGGAGGTTGGTCGAGGAGCCTAGAGGAACACAGGGCAGGGGAGGCAAGCAGGGTGGGCAGGGGGTTGTGGGGTCAGGGGAGAAAAGGAGAGAGAGAAGAGGGGTGCTGAGGGCTCAAAGGGGCTTCATTCATGATGAGGAAACCCAAACCAATGGGGCGGGTGGAGACACACAGCCTCTCAGCTGGGGGCCAGCTCCTGATGGGTCCCGAGGCCTCTGAACTCAGGACACAGGCCCGAACACGGAGCTGAGAGCCCCTGTGCTCAGGCCCCTGCCAACCCAGGACAAGCACGGTGCCCACCCTGTGGCTGGTCCCCTCCACTGGTGAGACCGAGTGTGCAGGACGGCAGAGACGGGTACCAAGGGCCACACTGGGTGCGTGGGGAGAGGCTGTGGTCTCACCAGCCTGCACAACCAGGGTGCGCCCCTGGGGGCAGGGATTTGCACGGTGCGCCCAGAACCAAGTCAGGTACTCCTAACGTGCTGGCTGGGTGGGCGGGTGAGCAAACAGCTCGAATGAAGTGGAAGCCTGGGAGTGGGGGAGGTGCAAAGGAAGCTCGGTCCCACATGGCGTCCTTGGCATCCGAGGCCCTCCCCTGGCACCTCCAACCCCGCCACACCCACAGCTGGTCAGCCTGAGGAGGCGGAAACGCCCGGGCGTTGGGGTCAGCCGAAGCTGGATCGGGTGGGTCCCCTGGCTATCACCAGCGGGTGGCTTCCACGGAGGCACCTGAACTCTCCACGCCTCAGTTTCCTCACGAGCCAAATGGTGCCACCAACTCTGCTGCTCTCAGCGCTGTGAAGACCGCTGGCACTAACTCGTGAACAGGGTCTGGCATGGGGCCCGGAGATCAGGGGCATTCTTTAAAGGAAGGCAGCAATGACTGCTGGGCTCGGACAGCGCCTGCTGAGCTTCTGTCCTCCCCTGTGAGGTGAGGAGCTCGCCGGGTCTCGCTGGCAGCACAGTGACATTTCTGTTCCCCTATGTGCAGGGGACAAGGGTGGGAAATGCACCCCACCCCACCCCCCCGAGTTCTGGCTGACGTGCAGTGGCTCAGTGGCACAGTGTGTAAATGTGTACTGGTTCTTAAGTGTGTGCAGTGCTTGGGGGCTGGGTGTCAGTGGACAACGGGAAGACGCTGGTACTGCGGTGGAGCCAGTCCCCGGGGTGATCATGTCCCCGGAGAGCCCCCCTGCCAGACAGAAACAGACCTCAGAATGATAAGCAATGGAGATGAGGTAGCACCAGGCCCTCTCTTGTCGGGAAGAGGCTGGGCAGAACAGAGCTCATCCCCCGTGGGTGATCTAATCCTGGCAACCCCGCCCCACACTCCTGAGCTGGGCTGCTCCCTCTCTCCTCCTGCGGGCTTCCACTCAACCCAGTGCCCACCTCTGGGCTGCTAGGGGTAGAAGGTGGGTGTCCCAGGGTCAGCTAAGCACTGCTGCAAGCTAGGGGTCAGGAGACCTGGCTTCTAAGTCCGTATGCCACCCCGAAAGGGAGCCTGGGTGCTGCCCGCCCCGGACCTGCCTGCCCCTCTGTACATCAGAACTTGGGCTACGAGTTCTGTGAGGGAGGTCCTCCTGAAAGGGGGGAAGGGGCTTTAGACAGAAGCCCGCCTCCTCTCTGGGGTCACAGCGAGGTCGGAGGTGGGCTTCCTGGAGGCACCATGTGCCCTGACAACCAGAGACCCTAAAGGTATAAAGATGTCATTTCCTGAGCCAAAAATGGGGCCATGCTGCCAAGACCTCTGGGACACTGGGATGGAATATGGAGACGGCAAAGGGGAACTCCAGGGGCCGCTAGCCCGCCGAACAGACCCGACTCCAGGTTGCCCAGTCTGTCCTCCTCGTCTGCAGCCCTGGACACCAAGCCAAGGAAAAGGGAACAAGTCTCATGCCCAAAAAGAAACCCCACCTGAAACCTGGGGAGAGAAAGTCACTGCTCTTCCCGCTCTATCCCTGCAGAAGTGCAGTCAGCGGGGAGGGGCCGCAGGCCCTGCCCCAGGCACTCTCAGGCCCCACCCATGGGCCCCCAGAGCGAGAAGCCTCCTCGTGGGGCTGCCATAGCTCCAAACCGGCCCCCCGGGGTAAGGGTGGGCAGGGGGCACCCGGACGTGAGCCAACTCCATCCAGCACCGTGCATGCCCCACCCCCGCCTTCCCCGAAGTGTCGAAGTCTCGAGAGCTGCTCGGCGGCAGCATGAGGGCGGCCACGGCCCACACTGGCAGAGACTCAACACCAACAGCAGGGCAAACCTGGGGTGTGGTTTTTGGATCTTGCTTCTTATAACTCGGAAACCTCAGTGAACTGTTTTCCCAGCCCTGGGCCTCAGTTTCCCCACCTGAAAAGGAAGAGGTCAGCCTATTCTGAGGTCTCTTCCAGCTTTAAGGGTTCACGGCCCAGAAACACAAGGCCCATCCCACCTAGGAGGCCTAGGACAGGGGAAGGAGTGGCGTGTCTGAGGAAGGTGGCAGGAGCCCCATAGTAGCCCTTGGCCCCAGCCCGGGACACAGGGCACGCTGGCCATCCCAAAAGAGAGGCTCAGACTTCATCAGTATGTGTCCATGTAAAAAGGACGGTGGCACCAACCAGAACAAGTGGAAGGGCTACCCTACCTGCGGTTCATCCGGGAAGGCTGGTTCCACGCCCGGGTGTGACACTCACACACTAAATCCCCTTGTCAGTGTACAGTTCTGTCCGTCCTCACAAACACCAAATCATGTCGCTACCACCGCAATCAAGACACAGAACAGTCCCGTCCGCACCCCACACTCTGCTGTGACCCGAGTCACTGACACACCCCTACCCCAGGCCACCCCGATCTGCTCTGTCCCTGCAGTTTCACACTTTCCAAAATGTCACGTGAGCATGACCGTGCAGGACGTGGCTGTCTGGGTTGATGCCTTTCGGTTCAGCACTTCTGTGACTCAGCGTCGTCTGCACCAACAGCCCTCACTGCCCCTGCCGACCAGCACTCCCTGGGGGTGAACGCACCAGGGTTGGTCTGTCCGCGCACCCGTGGAATATTTACATTGTTTCCAGTTTGGGACATTATAAATGAATCCACTATAGATATTTCTCTTGAGATCTGAGGTGAACCTAAGTTTCTGTTTCTCTTGGGTAAATACATATCTAGGAATGGAATTGCTGGGTCAGATGGTGTGAGTTTCGCTGTATAACACGGTGCCATGAATCCGAGGCACCACTAGTGGCCGCCAGGGGCTGGGGGTCGGGGGAGCAAGGGGGACGCCAGTCGATGGGTATGGGGTTTCTCCTGGGGTGACAAAAACTTTCTGGAATTGGACAGTGGTGATGATTGTACAACCTTGTGAATGTAAAAAACCACTGAATACCTTAAAATGGTGAATGTTATGGTGTGATTGATATGAGTGATTAAAAAATAATAATAAACAAATAACGGCCAAACTCTTCCAAAATGGCCATACCACTTCACACTCCCAGCAGCAGTGCAAGAGAACTCTGGCCGTCCCACAGCTGGGAAGCACGAACGAGCAAAGGTCCTGAGGCAGTCTGCTGGGATCCTGGCTGCAGGCTTCCTGGGCTGAGCAGAAAGGTCTCTGGGTGGGGAGGGAACTTAGGGTGGCTTGGGAGGTGGCTGACACTGCCTTCCACAAGGTGAGGTCCCCGGGGCTCTTGGGCAGGGGACATCTGATGGGCAGAGGTGACTCTGAGCTGCAGCAGAGCCAGGCACCCATGATCTAAGTGAGGTCCCGCCCTACCCTTTGGGGGAGGGATTCCATATCCCTTTCCTGCTCCTAGAGAAATGAAGGCATTCTCGCTGGTCTGGGCCACAAAGGGCAAAGACAAGGGATCTGCTCGCCCACTAACCTCCCTAGCCTCCCAGGAGGCCAGGAAACTGATGTCTCCATGTCTTTCCAGCTCCCCTGCAGTTAACGAAGCTGGGTCTAACCTGTGCAATACTGGAGAAGTCCAAGAAGGGCGTGCATAAAGGCAAAATTTTGAGAGGAGAAGGATTCTGCCCTAACTCCTCCTCTCCACCTGAACTATGGGTATGAGGGCTGGAGGGGATGTAGCCATCTTGTGACCACGAGGCAGAAGCATGAAGACAAAATGCAAAATGCTAAATCAAAACCATAGGAGATAGCACATCATCCTAATAGGATGGCTATGATAAAAAAGATGGGTAATATCAAGTGTTGGCAAAGATGTTAAGAAACTGGAATCCTCGTGACACTACTGGTGGGAAGGACAACAGTGCACTTCGGAAAGTAGTCTAGCATTTCCTCAAATGTCAGACACAGAATTGCCATCAGGACACATCCATTTTACTCCTAGGTATTTAGACAAGAGAACTGATAACAAGTTCACCCAAAGCTCATTGTACACAAGTGTTCACAGCAGCACGAGTCACAACGGCCGAAAGACAGCAACAACCCAAATGTTCACCAACCGAGAAATGGATAGACAGAACGTGGTCCACCCACAAAGTCTAATACCGCTCTGCCACTAAAAGGAGTGAGGCTCTGACACGTGCTACAGCGTGGATGGACCTTGGAAACGGGAAGTGAAGGAAGCCAGACACAAGGACCACATGTGACGACTCCGTTCACGGAACGTCCGGCACAGGCCAGCCTGCGGGGACAGACAGTGGGTCAGTGGTGGCTGAGGGGGAGGGACAGGGTGACCTGGTGGGTCTGGATTTACTCTTGAGGTGATGCACATGTCCTGATATTATATAGTGGTGAATATTGCACAACTTTGTGAATATAGAAAAAAGCACACTGAAAAGAATTTTAATCAAAAACAAAAAACCCCACTAACATGCTAGGGAGAAAAAGAACCCCTAAAGGCATCATCACACTCCCATCCCAGCCTCCGACCGCCTACCCAGGAGCTTTTTTTTTAAGGAATACAACAGCCCCACTCTGTTTAAGCCTCTCTGGTCAGGTTCCCCATCACCCGGAGCCAAACGCACTCCTGACCAGTGGACTCTCCCCACTTTGTTAGCCCATGGAAATGGCGGAGGCCCTCTGCACACCAGGCAGTACTGGGACACCCACACACATATGTGCACACACACGTGTGCGCACACACACGCATGAACAGAAGAGTGTGTCCCAATAGCCCAGGGATTAACTATTCTGAGGCTCCGCACCTGTGTCCTCTTTATGCACACCAGTTGCCCTTCACAGAGGAGAAACCCCCCAAACTGGGCTGCACCCAGCCCAGTAGATACAACATGCTCACTCCCCCAGTCCTCAGTCCCCCCATCTCTGGATGCCTGAGAGCCATGACCCGGCCAGCAGAGGCAGCCCCTGGGGACCATAGAGGTGAGTCAGCAGGAGTTGGTACAGAATGGTGGAGACAGCCCCCCAACCCTCTGAGGCCCCACCCCAAATGCCTCAACACCTAGCTCACGTCTAATTCACATCACAAGTTTTTAGACACCCTGTTTGTGCCAGGCTGGGTGCTAGGGGTTGGGAACACAGAGGGACAGGCAGCATGGCCCTGACCCACTGCAAGGTGACAGGTTAAGTCCAAGGACAGGTGGAACACAGTGAGTGATGAGGGCTACGCTGGGGGCTGTGGGGCCACAGAAGAGGGCCCGCAACACAGAATTAGAAGGGGTGCAGGGAAGGCTTCTGGGAATACACAACATCCGAGACTTGCGAGCGAGAAGTAGTCCACTAGAGAAGGAGCACTAAGATGTGCTTAAGGGAGAATCAACAGTGCACTGGGAAGCACAGTATGTGCTAGAAACCAAAGGAAGCTTAGCAAGGCCGGTATGAGAACAGGCAGGGCTTGGTCACGCCCAGCCTGGGGGTGAAGCGGCCAGGTGAAGGCCTCACCTGGACCTAGTACAGTACTAAGCTGCAGAGAAATGCTCACTTGGCTACACCTGCAGTGTTACCCACTCCCCCCCCAGCCCCCTCAGCATGCCCACCCTGCCTGCTCCTGGGCCCAAATCCCATCCTCCTTCCACGGCCCAGCAAAGTCACCTCTGCAGGCTGCCCTGAGAATGGGCTTGTCCCGCCCACACGGAAGGGCAGGCTCTCCAGACACTGGGCGCAGGGCCATCCTCTGGGCAGCCCTAGCCATCTCGTGATGGTTCCTGAGCCCACACTCTGAGGGGCTGAGGTGAGGACAGGCCAAGGGTGCCAACCAGCTCTCCCAGCTTGTGGAAGTAGAAACCGAGGCACTGCATACCCTGTGCTCTGTGGGGCAGACTAAACGTGGAGTGGGACATGATGGCGCCAGTTCCCCTCTGGAGTCATGTGACAAGCTGAGGAAACCGCTTGTGGACAAAAAAGGGGTCTATGGAAAGTGACCTCCCAGGGTAATCTGATCATAAACTCCTCACCGGGCAGGTTGTGGTGGGTTCTCGCTCCAGACCCGTAACTTCTGTAGTAAAAGTCTCATCTCTGCCTGAGGCAAGCCCTATCCTTAGTTTCTGTGCATCTAGATCAATGCACTGTAACATGCCCCCTATCAGGGCCCTGCTTCTCACAGGGACCACCCTCAAGCAAACGAGGAATCTCATTACCTGTCTTGTAATCCGATCCTTGTCTTGCTCTCTCCCACCTCCACACAATCTTCCTATGTTCCCTCCTTAACATCAAATGCATAAAACAAACAGCAAACTGTTATTCTCTGGAGCATTTAAGATTTTGCTCCCCAGCAACTGTCATCAGTTTGGCTCAAATAAAACTCATAAAAACTCTTTACAGCCCTGGCCAAGTGGCTCAGTTGGCGGTAGCATCGTCCCAATGTACAAGGGTTGTGGGTTTGATCCCCAAGTTGGGGCACACACAGGAGTCAGCCAACGAATGCATGAGTGAGTGGAACAAGTGGATATTTCTCTTTCTCTCTAGAAATCAATGAATAAAATATTTATTAAAAAAAAAAAATTCTTGCCCTGGCTGGTGTTACTCAGTGGGCCAAGTGCCAGCCCATGAACAGAGAGGTTGCCGGTTCGGTTCCTGGTCAGGTCACGTGCCTGCGTTGCGAGCCGGGTCCCCAGTTGGGGGCAAGGCAACTGACTGAGGTATTCCTCACACATGGATGTTTTTTAATCTCTCTTCCTCCCTCCCTCTCTCCCCCCTCTCTAAAAGTAAATAAATAAAATCTTCAAAAACAAGAAAAAATCTTGTCCTGGCCAGTGTGGCCCAGCTGCTTGGAGCATCGTCCTGCAGACTGACAGGCGGAAGGTTCGGTGCTGTTCTGGGTGCATGTTTCTCTCACGTGGCTGTTTCTCTCCCTCCCTCCCCACCCCTCTAAAATCAATCAGCATGTCTTTGGGTGAGGATTAAAAAAAATTCTTTGCAGGTTTGGCGGTTCCTTACATCCACATACTCTTAACTGAAATGTCAACCAGCTTCCCCCGACTGAACGTGGAGATCCTCCCAAGAACCCCGAAATGCTGGGATAACCATCCTCATTTGTTCAAATGAAGCTCAGAAAGGTGAAGTCACTTGCCTGAGGCCACACAGCAGGTGGGAGGTAGAACTAAGACTTGAACCCACCTGTCTGGCTTCAAAGGTCCTGGTGGTTCCATGGCACCCGGCTTCACAGTGGGGAAGCCCTGGGGCAGCCGGAGGACCCCCCAAGGAGAGGCGCTGGCCTCCTACTGAGAGCATCTCTATCTACAAAGCGTTGAGAACAGTGTCTCAAGGAGCAGCTGGCCTGGGCGGGGATGGCCCAGGATCAGAGGGAGGATGTGGTTAGCCCACCTGCCCTGAGTCAGGGCCCACAGAAAGAATGGGGGCACCCACCTCCTTCCCAAATGCCCTATCTCACCCAACCTGGGCCTCTCTGCTGAAAGCCGCCACACCTGAAAAACCAGCTCCTGGATAAACAGGAGAGAGACACCAGTCTGGCCCAGTCACAAGACCCCCTTGGAGCCCGCCAGGACCACCCTGGAGCTGGGTGGGTGTGTGGGCAGGGGTCCCGCCTGCTCAGCACTGCCCAGGAGCCCCCGAGGACCCTTCGGCATGGGGCTAACCTGCCTGGGTCCTTCTAGGCTCCCCCCGAGTCCAGCCCACGGATCGGGCCAAGGAGTCCAGCCTTTGAGGACATGGTAGGGTGGGGCGGGAAGGGAATGGTGGCGTGCAGGGGAGAGGTGCTGGGGGCAGCCCAGCTTCAGGAAAAGCCAAAGAGTTCCACACAAAAAAACAGTTAAGAACCCTCAAATCTCTTAAGGTGCCCAGGCAGGTGAGGTTGTCACCCAGGGAGCTCCCTTTGCTTAGGAAGCCATGAGCCCTGGGAGACTGACCATCTTTTGTTGGGCCCTTCTCCCCTCAGGCACCGCCACTCACACACCCACCCAGGAACCCCACAGGGCGCTGTGGCCTCCATTCTCTGGATGGTCAAACTGAGGCTCTGCTGACCGGGCAGACGTCCAAGTCACACGCAGCGGGCAGGCGGCAGAGCTGGAATCGGTCTACTAGAAGCTTCTGAGACTAACCGAGATCCCAGTGCTGCTCAAACGTTTAGGAGAAAGGCCACTGCTCACACTGGGCAGGCCAAGTGTTTCTACCAGGTGACCTTTTATGCAGAGCCCTAACAGAGAGCTTGGATAAAAGTGGCCCTATGCTGGCTCAAAGGGGGACACAGGACGCTGGAGACCTGCAGGCCCTCAGGGCTCTGAGGAACGCCATCAGCTTGGGCCACCCCAGCGGAGTTTCACTCTGGCTCTGCACCCAGATATTGTTCTCCCACTTACTGATGACCAAACAGAAGCACAGAGACGGGAAGTCACTCACCTGGGGTCACACAGCCCTTTTGTTTGACCCTAATGTGCTCATGTACTCATGGCTGTTCTCCTTCCCTATGCCCAGTCCTGTCCTTGTTTCAGGAAAACACAGAACTTCTACTCCAAGCTAACAAGCCAAAGGAGTGGAGACCACAGACACATAGCTAGGGACCCCCAGCCTTCTCAGGGAGTGGGGCACAGAGACGGGCGAGATGCCCCAAGGCACACACAGCTCCCTTCCCTCCCGGCCTCTCTCTGGCCCCCAAGCTGTCCTGGCCCCAGAGCAGCCATTGTCGCAGGAGCCCACCTGCGTGGCCGAGGACCCAGCCCTGAGGGCAGCCGCAGGCAGGTGTAATTTCATCTGGGGCTTGCTGTCTCTGTGAGTCACCAGAACTGGAGGATGAAATTCCAGCTCTGGGGACAGAGGCATGCAATTCTCCCAGCTCAGGTCAGCCCTCCGTGGGGGGTGGGGATGGGGTGCAGGCGGTGCCTTTTTGAAAACGAGAAAAAGGCACCCCCTCCTGAGTGGTCCTGAGCCCCGGCAGGGCTTGGCAGGCCAGGTGAGCTGCACCCCCGCCCCCAGAGAGTGGGCGGAGCTGTGTGGTGGATCCACTCGATGGACTACTACTCAGCAACCAAAAGGCTCCTGATACAAGGGGAGAGACCCGTTATGCCCAGTGACCAGAGCCAGACCGGCTGCAGACTGTGTGGCTACACTGATGTGACATTCTGGAAAATGCTATAGAGACAGAAAACAGACCAGTGGTTGCCAGGGGCTGAGAGGATCGAAGCAGGCTGGCTGGAAATGGGCTGGAGGGAATCTGGGGGAGACGGAATGCTCTGTGCCCTGGCAGGGCCGGGCCGTGTGAGTGTGTGCGCTGGCGGGCTCCTGGGACGCCGCACTGCAGATGCGGGCACGTCCCTGGCTGTCTGTTGCCCCTCCTCAACATATGTAATAGCTGGGTGAGCCCCTCCTACCTTCTGGCCTGAGGCTAGACGCCAGGACCTGAGACCCCGAAGATCTGGCACCTGTGCAAGTTCCTCACTGGCTGGTAGACTGATAGGCAGATGGACAGATGGACAAAGACCACCCCCTTTTATGGTGGTTCTGTCAGTAGCCAGAAAATGTACCTTGAGCCACCGCTAGACCCCAGCCAATGAACAGGCCTGGCCCCACTGCAGCCTCCAGCAGGGAAGCAGCCTGAAGGGTCTCCTCCAGCCACGGGCCCAGGAAGGACAGGGCCTAGCAGTTCCAGCTCACGGCTCCCCACCCTGCCCAACCACAACCTGGCCGTGAGCCTAAGAGAGGCCCCGGACCCCAGCCCAGATCCCTCACCTCTGGCTCCCCAGCCTGTCTCCACTCCAGACCGGCCCACAGGTGGCCCACGTACACACTAGCAGCTATACAATCCCCACCATGCAACTCTGAGCCCCCAAAACCACAGCACCACCTTGAGGCTCAGGCAGGATGGGGTGAGGGGGGTGGTATTATCTCCATGTTACATATGAGCACACACCTGGACTGGGGAGGAGGGGATGTGGGCCATGGGACCCTGCCCTGCCTCACTTCCTGGCCGAGCTCTCCCGACATCCTAGAGGCCTCAGTGTAGCACAGGTGCTGGGGAGGGGGAGGGCGGGGGTCCTGCCTCAATGGCAGCATGGCAGCAGGGGCGGGGCAGGTGGAGAGTGGTAACTCCAGCATCCACAAGGCTGTACTCACCTGGCCTCCCACCAAAAGGGGCAACCCCTCCAACCCTCCCTGACCAAGGGCTCCAGAGGCCCAGGGGCAGGATCTCCAAACCTTGAAGGTGGGTGTCAGAGAAACACCCTCCCAGTGCTCAGGCTCTGCAGAGCTTGTCTGCAGATCCTGGTTAGGTTTCTGACAGTGTTCCGACAACTTCCCTCCTCCCGACATCTCTTAGTGGGTTGTAGGGACCACATGGCACAGAGGACAAACCAGGGCCACCCAGACTGGGGACCCTGAGCCCCCACCCCTCCAGGCCTTACAGGAGATCTGGACCTTGGGCCCCAGACTAGGGAATGTCTGACCGAGGAAATCAGAGTCCAAGCTGCTGGATTCAAGCTCACTCCAGACTGTCCCCGAAGCCTTGACCCCCAGCTCCCGGTCCCAGCTACACTCGGCGCCCTCCCCTGGCCTCACAGTCTCACTGCCCTGAGGCCGAAGCTATAGGGTGGCCAAATTAACACAGGACCCTGGTTCACTCTGAACTTTGGATAAACAATGAGTAGGTTTTTAGTGTGAGTTAAGCCCCCGATACCATATTATCCATTGCTTATCTGAAATCCAAATTTAACTGGGCATCCCTATTTTCATTGGCTAAATCTGGCACCCCGAAGCAGGTGGTCCTGAAGGAGGGAGACAGGTGGGCACACAAATAGCTTCGGGTCAGCCAGGCGGAGCTCCAGCCCAAGAGGAAGGGTGCTTGGAAGGGGAATTCTGCTCTTTGCCTGAAACATCCCCACCGGTCAGCTCAAGCCGGGAATGGACAAGTACAGCCTCACCAGCTCCCTCCAGAAATCTAACTCAGAGAACAAGGGCTCAGCCCCTGGCACCACCCACCCCCACAGGCTCTGCGCCTCTTCACTGTCACTACTGGAACCCACGGCACCAAGTCTGACATGACAAAGTACCGACCCTGCCAGCATTAAGATCACAGGCAGCGCCAGCCAGACATCCCTGCAAGTGAGGAAACTGGGTGCCCAGCGAAGGGGCTGGCTCCCGGAGACCCCCCTGAAGCCCCCGACACCTCCACACCACCGAGGGGGTGACATGTCCCTGTCTGAGGGCCAGGTTCACCTCCTCCTTCTCCCACACAGACCAGCCCTGCCCACCACTCCACCCCTGCCGACGAATTCCTGCTGGGAATTCCCTTCCGGTCTCCAGGGCCATGGCTCCTGGGCCCCACACCCTCGGAAGAGGTCCTAAACCCTTAGCCCCAGGCCCTGCTCCGACCTCTGGCATCTGCGGGTCTTGTTCCCGCCTACCCCAAGGCCAACCCCCTGAGGCCTCGGCCAGCTCCATGGTGCTCAGCACAGGTTGCTGGCTTGTTCCAAAGAACTTGTCCCTGGCTGCCGAGTTGCAGAGAGAGGTGCCCAGGAGTGGCCCAGAGTCAGAGGACCGAGAGAAGCAGACGGATGGCACTTGGGGAACAAAGCCACAGGCTTAGGTTTGGGGGATGACACAAACTGGGGCAAAGGGCAAAGAGGGGGGTCCTGGTAGGACGGGGGGCGGGAAGCTCAGGAAAAGAACCTGGGATTTCTACCACTGTCCGGGACCTGTCCTGGAAACGGGAATCTGGGAACAGCAGAAGAGAGGCTGCTTAGCAACATGGGCCAAGGCTCGGAAGTGGGACTTCACTCATCCATTCCCTCAAGTAGCCATTCAACAAGTATCGGTACCAGTCTTGTGGCACCAAGGAACTGAAAGCAAGCCTCCTTCCTGCTCTGCCCCCAAGGCAATGGAGGAGACACAGCTGTGTAACTCTTGAGACCAACGTTGGGACAGAGAAAGGACAGAGAGGCAGTAGCACTTTGGCTAGCCCTAGGGACATGACTGCTAGGAAAAAGACTAATTTTACAACCCCTGCCCTCCCTCAACCCCTAGCTAGGCAGGGTCACTGAAGAAGCCCTTATCTCCCTTAAGGGAAGCCTAGGAAGAACCTCTGGGTAAGAGAACGGTATGTGCAAAAAACATTCAAGAAAACTGCAGGATTCAGTGAGTGGGCAAAGGACGCGGCGGGTGGACAGAGGAGATGAACCAGAACTGAGAGTGGGGATGGAACAGGATATGTGGTCTGTGGTTCCAAGGAGACACTTAGGATATGAACACCCCAGACCGTCACCCACCACATCACCCTGAGGTCCTCACCTGGGGTCTCTGACAACCGGCCCTCTACCAAACTGTGGCCACCCTGGATGCCAGAGACAGGCGAGCTGTTAAGAACAGCTGGCTCCGAGCCCCTGTGTTCACGTCTGCCTTGCCGACTATTTCCAAGCACCAAGCACTACCTGCCACCGTGTCAGGGGCTAGCCGGCTCTGGGAGACTGCCTGAATGAACACATAAAAAGTATCTGTGATTAGCACACTGCAATAAATGTCCCTGCCTCCAGCATCCAAAGAACAGTCCTCTTAAGTAGGTTAAGGGCACCTCTACAACGCTGTCTTCAAGACCCAGTTTTGCAACCTTCGGCCCCAAATTGCCCACATTTTGAACGACTGACCAGAGTTCCAAACCCTTCCTTATATCCTCTGGCGAGGCCCTCCAGGACCCTCTGAGTCAGCTGAGACTTTCTAGGTCACCCTCAGAGCAGGCTCCAAGGTGGGGTGTGGTCTTAAGCCTCTCACATCCCAAAAGCAGGATGGGGGTTCTGACATCCCAGGGTCTGTTCCATGACCCCTGGTCCCCCTTCAGAAGAGGTCAGAATCCACCTCGCACCCTCCTGCAGCCTGCACTGGGTGGCTCAGGACGGCCACCTGACTGACTCCATCCTTGCTGCCCTGCGCCCAGCCCCTCCCGGTCAGCAGCCAGCAGCCTCCCAGCCACTGCCTCCTGCTCCAGTATTAAAGATAATCAATATCGGTGCCCTTTCCCTCTGGGAATGACGCTGCTGAAACAATCGGGCTGCTCTGAGGCACCTCCCAAGGCCAATGCCAAGGAGTAAGCAGTCCTAGCCACGGGGTCACCAAATACACAGAGGAAGGTGCTGACCAGAGCAGTGAGAGCAGCTTCTGACCATCCCTGCCTCCTGCAGTGAGCAGTAAGAGAAGCCCCAGCAAATGCCCACTCCTCTCGAAGCTGTCCGGACCCGCATCTCGCCCTGCTGCCAGGCCCAGGGCAACCCTAGGGCAGCCCCAGACCCACATCATCAGTAGATACCACACTCCATCCAAGGCCTGTGTTTCCCACACATATCAGGCAGGGACACCCCCTACAAGGTATGCTCCCTGATTCCAGCTGTGATTGGGACACAGGAGCCTCCCACCCCATGTCTGGTCCTGGGAGTCTGGGTCACAGGGCCAAGGGTCTAGATCTCGAGCCCAGTCCAGTACCTACCAGGAGGGCAGAACTCTCAGCTGTGTGGTCCTCCTCTTCCCTGGGCCCAGACCAGGGCATTGTCCCTTTCCCTGGCCCCAGATGAGGCTGGAGAGCCCAGGAGAGGTACCAAGTCCATCATTCCCAGGGACTCAGGATTGGGGGTGGGCATCAAGCACCCTGGGGGCACTCCAGACCAGCTTCCCAGCCCATCTGCAGGAACTCTGAGACTGCCCCTATACGGGGCAACCCAACTTGCTCCTCTGAACCCTTTGTGTCCCCCCCCCTCTGCCATGCTGAGTCTCCCTCCCCAGGAATTCAGCTGCCACCGTCAGGCCAGCCCCCTCCCGGGAGACTCCATCAGGAACCACTGTTCTGGGGCAGTACTTGCTGTGTGGGACTCGGTCTGCAAGTGGGGGGCAGGGGCCAAGGAGTCGGCCCAGCCCGAGGAAGGCAGGGGTGGGGGGAGCCGGGGCAGCAGCCTTCCCAGCCCCCTCGGCTCCCACACTGGCGCCTGCCACCTTGAGCAGCACAACTGACCTCATTCGCCAACTGCAGTAGCCTGCGGCCGCCCGCTCCCCGACCGAGGAGCCCCCCACCTCCGGAAGAGCCAGGGGTGACAGCTCCTGGCTCGCACCCCCTCCCAGCAGGTGGGGGAGGCCATCCCTCCCCTCCCCTCCCCTGGCCCAAATTATAATCCCAGTCACGTGCCTCTCAATGCACCCAAAAGCCGGACCCAGATTCTGTAACACCTTGAGGGGGAGGGGCGGGGGCCACTAGGGTGGGAGGAGAGGGGAGAAGGGCCTGGGCGCCCGCCCCCCTCAAAAGTTTCTCCTACCTTGGAGGATCCCCAAGCGCTCCTGCCAGCGGCGCCCCGGCCCCGGCCCGCGGCCAGGACACAGCCTCCTGCCGCTGCCTCCTTAATTAATCCGGGAGAATGGGGGACGGCGCGCACGGCGGGGGCGGGCGGGCGCGGGACGCGGGCCGGGGAGGGGGCCGCGGCGGGGGCTCTCGGCCGGCCGGGGGGCTGGCGCTCGGCGGCCCCCACCCCCGGCGCGGGCTGCGGCGGAGGGCGGGGCGGGGCGCGGGGAGCGGAGCCGAGAGCGGGAGCGCGGGGAGGCTCTTTGTTCTGTAATCCCAGTAAGATTGCCAGTCATTCGCCCCGGCCCTAATCCCAGCCCCGCGCAACACCACCCTCCATTGGCTGTCATTTACATACGGGATTAGCCCGCCCGGCCCGCCCCGCGCCCAGGCCTGGGCACCGCGGGGGGAGCGCAGCTCCCCCGCCCGGATCTCCGCTCCCCACGCGCGCGCTGTCCTAGCGCGCGCCGACCCAGCGCCCGCCGCCAGGGGGGCCTGCGGGAGGGGCGTCCGCGGCCTCGGCGCCCCCTGGCTGCCCAGCGAGGCCCCTCCATCGCCGCAGCGCTGGCCAGGGCGGATTAGGAAGCAGGGGCGCAGGGACCTGGCCTCAGGGTCAAGGTCACTCAGCGGGCACAGGGAGGATCCCAGGAGGAGAGTCCAGGGCCTGGAGCGACCGTAGGCCGGGCGCGTCGTCTGGGGAGACTGAAGTCAGCGCAGCTGGTCACTCCAGCCTTGCCCAGGTTATCTTCCGGTGGCTTGGCCCAGGTGCCTCTTTCAGTCTTTGTCCCCTGGGATGTGAAGGAAAGTGGTGACATGCCCAAGGTCTCAGCAGATCCAATTGGACACACCACGTCTCATCTTGTCTGGGCAGCCCTCCTCCTGATCCCCTGACTCAGGTTTTTGTCACCGCTTTTCCCCACCATACCAGATGTCCTACCGAATCAGGGAGCACGGGTCCCAACCTCTCCAAGACCATACATGTTAACTCAGCACAAGCAGCACCCAGAGCCCTAGCTATGCAGGACACTGCCAGGAGGGACACAAACCAGGCGTGCCCCACCCCCAGGGAGCCCCTGGCCTAGATGGAGAGAGCCACATGTACATTCAGAATCGACTAGGTCCTGGCAAAGCCCACAGGGGTCTACCCCAGCCCTTGGGGCCCTGTTGAATATACAGTGGGTACTTGGTAAAGGCTAACCTTGGCTGGGCAGGGCTCCCCTGGCAAGCCCACAAACCCGTCAGCTTGAGAGCTCCTCCCAGGAAGACCATGTTGGCAATGCCCAGGCCAAGGCAGAGCCCAGAGGGGCTCCTGTGCCCAATGGATGCCTTGCCCACAAGAGAGTGTTGGCCAGAGAAGTGGGGATTACGAATGAGCCACAGACACTCCCTCCATCCCTGCTGCCCTTTGCCCTCTTGGGGTACCTCCTCATCTCTCTCATCACCAAGAGGCCTAGGGACAGTTAGAGGTATTCTGTTGTGTGGTCCCTCTCAGATCAATATCCCTACTTTCCCTGTACAATCCCTGGCATGGCAACCTGGCTGACAGGAAGAGCCACGGTCAGGAGCCTGACTGTTCAGGTTCAAATCCTGGCCCTTCCTCTCACCACTGAGTGACCTTGAGCAAGGCGCTTCACCTCTCTGAGTCTCCATATCCCTTCCTGAAGCCTCTCAGTCAACCTTAGTATGGCTGCAGGTTGGATAAAAGTGATGATGGCCACATTTGTTAAGCGTCTGTCAGCTGCTGGGTATATTGCATATAAGACCTATTCCTTACACTAAGCCTGCAAGGGATGTCCTATTGACTTCCTTTTACAGTGAGGTGAAGTGACTTGCTTAGGGACATACGGCCTGTAGGTGTCACTGCTGCAACTGGTTCCATATCCCTTGTCTTTCGCCTTTACCTGGTGGTCCCTCCTTCGCTTCCACACCTACCCAGGAGGTGCTGGGAGTAAGGCTGGCCTCTGTGGGCCTGGCTGGGGAAAGTTGATCTCAGGAAGGGCTGGCCGGCTATTGGTTTCTGGGCAAAGTGCTTCCCAGACCCCGGCTCCTGAGGCAGAGAGCCGAAAACCTCTGAAGCCAAGGGTCTGGAGGAGCTGAGGACTGGTATAGGCTCCATACTGCCCTCTGCAGGCAGAACCCAGAGCAGCAGTAATACGAGTGAACCGTGGCAGGTGGATGCCACCCTTCTGCTCTAGCCTCTCTTCCCTGTGGGGACAGCCTGACCCTCACCTTGTCCAAGCAGAGACTGGGAGCAGTGTGGTACAGCAGCAAGCTCTGGCCTGGCATGGCTAGGCCCCACTTAGCCGCATGTGATCGGGGCATGACAATGATTGGCTCCTGGTTCACGGGCTATGTGTGCGAGGCCTCTCTGGGCCTCAGCTCCCTCATCTGTAAAATGGAGCTAAAATAGTCCTTCATAAGGTTGCTGTGAGAATCAAATGATGTATAATTCAGGAAAAGTGTTTCGTATAGTGCCTGCTGCACAGTGGGCGCTCGATAAAGGGTCATTCTCAATGGTTTTAATGTGTTGGCTTCACCTAGGGACGAAGTCAGACTCAAAGTCTTTGCTTGAACTGCTCTTCCTGGGGAGGTAGAAATGCTAAGGACAAGGTCATGGACTTGTACACTTTTGTTCAGTTCAGTTCCTTCTCCTGAGAAAGGCAGCAGTGGCTCCCTCAGCTGCAAGGAGATTTCAGCTACCCCCCACTTTCAGGAACTTCTCCTGCCAGGCCTGTGAATCACCTTTGCCCTGGCCCCGCCACATGCTCCCCCAGGCCTGGCCAGGCCGCCCTCCCATGCAGGTGTGGAAATGGGCTCCTCTAGCCGCCTTCCTCTGAACAGCCTTGAAGCCATAGGACTTTTCCCGTGACAGGGCCTTTCCATGCACTTGTTCACTTAACGAGGTGGGCCTTGCAGTCCCCATTTCACAGATGGGGATGTAGGTCACCGAGTCATTAGCAGAAGTGCATAAGTGTGTATGTGGGTGTCCTGTTACCCCGCCAGCCCAAGATGCCCAAAGCAGGAGCTGATCTCTCCCTCCTGGGTCGGTGTGCACGTTCCATGTTCTCTGACCAGAAGCCTGGCTACCAGGGGGCCCATGTGGACTCAGCTCCTGCTCCCCTGGGCCTTTGTACAGACCCCAAGACCCTGGCCTCCTTCATGAATACTTTCCTACAATTCTGGGCCAGTTCTGGCTCCTTGTTCTTTGGAGGTAAGACTCCATAGGGAAGAGGGCAGGTAGAGGGACAGCCCAGCCATCCCCAACAAGGTTACCCTTCTCTGAACGTTAGGGCAAACCCAGAGGGTGCCTGGGCTGTGTTGCCCTGGGTGTGACCACGAGGGACCAAAGGTAAGGACAGAACCCCAAACCTCAGCTTCTGGGTTAGCAGACTGCAATCCCAGGAGGTGCAGGACTGACCACAGCTGCCCACAGGTGTGAGTGGCAGGGTGGACCCCAGGACTGCCCATCCCCACCTGCCATTCCTTTGTACCCTCTCTGTGACTTTTCTTGTGTTTTCAGGAACATGGTTTTATCTGGTAATTGCTGTTTATCCTTTAAAAATGAGACAAATGGCTTCTGGAGTCAACAGCTATTTTCAGAGCAGCATATCTCCTATTCTATCATGGAAGCCCAAGGAAACATAAAATTCGATGTTTGGAAATAGGTTTTCAAGGCAGCATGCAGGATCCATGAAAGAAGGGCAGAGCAGGGGGCCATGGACTCGGTGACCTGGGTGTTGCATGCCCTGAGCCCGGGCGCTCAAGTGTTGTGGAGGCCGCAGAGGAGCAGAGGGCAGGTGATGGGCTTGCTTGGGCCCCCCCCTCAGTCTCTGACCCAAATCTCCAACCCCCTCCCCCAGTGAATGGCCATCCCCCAGGCCTCCTGGCATCACCTTTCATCCCCTGCCTGGGCTCCATTTTCCTGGAGCTTTGTCTCTGTGGCTTCTCCAGGCGGCTACGGGCAGAAATCATTCTCCTCACTGGAGTATCTGATAAGCACAGTAACCTCTCAGAGTCCTCCAACCTGTCTGGAATCCGAAAAATAAAGCCCCAGTGTTGGGACTTCAGGCAGCCTCACAAGCTGGGGTCGGGACAACTAGTACGCAGGAAGGTTTTCCTTTAGAACCCGGGTGGAGCTGCAGCCCTGCAGGCCCTAGCATCAGCCGTAGGCGGTCTGGGGCAGTGCTGGCCGAAAGTGATAGGACGTGAGAGCCACAAACCCACACCTCAGAGGAGATTTTAAATCTTCTAGTAGCTGTGTTAAAAAAAGTAAAAAGAAACAGGTGAAGTTAATTTTAATAATATATTTTATTTTACCCGATACATCCACAGTGTGCTCATTTCAACATGTAGCATTTTAAAAAATGGAAGTATTTCACATTTTTTCCTTTGCCCTAAGCCTTTGCAATTCAGTGTCTGTTTTACACTCACAACACATCTCAGTTTGGATGAGACAGACTTCACTACGTGACCAGCGGCTATGGGTTGGACAATGCAGGTCCCGGGGATACTTTTCCAACCCCTTTTATGTCGCAGAGACTTTTTCCAGTAGACTCTCACGTAGAAGGCCAGTCCATAGGCGAGAACTGCCCCTCAGAGCAGACGTTGGAAATACTAGTAATAATATAACTGGCATTTACTGGATGTTTACTCTAAGCCAGGCGTGGTGCTAAACCTCTCGCATCATGCTCATTCTAAGGGAGAAATAAGCTCGGATTGGCGCCTCAGGTTAGATAGTCAGCTTCCTACGTCCCACATCCCGCGGGCAGTGGGACTCACTGAGGCCACCTGCGGGGCTGGCGTGCCACCCGGGTGGGAGGAGCTGAGACAAGTGGGGAGCGAAGTCACCACTTTTCTGTCACCCCCATGAGGGGCCCCTGCGTCCCCAGCCCCAGCACCACCAGCCTCTCAACCGTGGCAGGAGCCAGCGGGCTTGGTTTTCTAGCGAGGACCAGGCAGCTGCTCTCCTAAGTGTGTTTAGTAATAGTTATAAATTAGTGCATATTTGCAACAACCTCAGGGCCGGAAAAGGAAAAACAAGGGAAAAGCACTTCAAAGAAACTCCCCCAGACACTGTTGGCAAAAAACAAGGTTTGTGGGGAGGCGCTGGGGGCCTTCTCCGCAGCGTGTGCGGCAGGGGCGTGGGGAGAGAGGGGCCACGAAGCAGCCAGGCACCTTCTCCCTGCTAGTGACTGGAACTTAGCAGCATCTTTTGAGGGTGGTTTCGTCTCTGAGCCTCAGTTTTCTCACCTGCAGAGGGGGTTTCTGTCACAGCCCAAGGCCTACGGCGGACTCAGCCCCCGCCCTGGTGAGAAGTCTGGGGCAGCGTGGACAGGCGACCAGATGCAGCAAGTGGACCAGCCAGAGCTGGGGGCATGTGGGAGCATCTTCCGTCTCAGCTCAGGTACTGACTGTGGGGGACCTGGGCCTCAGTTTTCTCGCTTCATGTGCTTGTAAGAGCACACGTTCAGTCCTGGCCAGGTAGCTCAGTTGGTGAAAGCATTGCCCCAAAACACCAAGGTTGTGGGTTCGAAGCCCAATCGAGGCACATATGAGAATCAACAGATGCATGTGTGAATAAGTGGAACAACAAACCAATGTTTCTTTCTCTCCCTTCTTCTTTCTAAAATCAATTTTTTTTTAAGTTAAAAAAAAAAGGGCACAGGCCCAGACCCTTCCAGCAGATGCATTGGTTCAGACATAAGGGGTAGGGAGAGGCCTGGGGCTTTGCAATTTAGAACAGAGTCCCTGGCTCTTTCTGATACACATGCAAGTTTGGGGAGCATTGGCCTTCATGTCTCAGAGAGCCGTTCACGCTCTGGCACGTGTGGTCCAACCACACAGCCACACAGTACCGGCCCTCAGCCACATCCCTTGTGCCATGGGGCACTTGGTACTGGCTCCTCTGTCACTGGCTGCCAGACTGGCCCTGAGATGGTAGGGCCCGATTCCACACCAAGCACACCCTCTGCACCCTGCACCGTGTACGCCCATCCCTGTACCTGGGAGCTCTGGACCAGCGGACGGGGCCCTTGGCACTGGAGCCAGAGGGGCACCCAGTTCAGCCTGAGGAGCGATGAAGGCTTCTGAGGCCCCACAGGGAATGGTGAACCAACTGGACTCCAGCCTCCATGCCACAGACCCATGAGTTCAGGGCCCCAGCACATGCTAAAATAGTTCTCTTCTACCCCAGGATTTTCTGGGAGCCCAGGGCCCTGCTGCACCCTCCTCACCCCAGAGAAGCTTATCACACCAATCTTCCTTTCTCCCCCACAAGCCTTCCTTAGCCACGGCTGTCTGAGGGGCAGTCTGGCCCAGGCCTCGGACCAAGTTTTCAGTTTTGCGTCAGTAAATGAAAGGGGGCCTTTGCACAGTGTCTTTCCATGCGCCGTCCTTCTGGACCCAGGGCCCTGCTTGTCCCCACCGGTCAGCCCCCCATTCCCCTCATCCTCCAGATCTCAGCCTTCCTGCCTGCACCCACCCCACCAAGGTTCTCAGAGACCCTGAGGAGCTCTGAGCACATGGCCTTGTCGAAATTTCACATTCAGTGAGCAATTATTTGGTTCCTTTCTTACTCACCACTAAACTCTAAGCTCAAGTTAGGGTAGAGATGGTTGGGCATGGTTCTTGTGCATTTTGGTGTCCCCAGCACCCAACCAGGCACACAGTAGGGCTTTATAAACATTTGCTGAATGAATGAAAGAAAATAGGGCCCTGGCTGGTGCAACTCAGTGGATTGAGCACTGGTTTGCAAACCAAAAGGTCACCAGTTTGATTCCCAGTCAGGGCACATGTTTGGGTTGCTGGCCAGGTCCCCAGTAGGGGGCGTGTGAGAGGCAACCATACATTAGTGTTTCCCTCTCTTTCTCCCTCCTTTCCCCTTTTTCTAAAAATAAATAAATAAAATCTTAAGAAAAGAAAATAGGATTCATCTGTCTGCCCTCAGGTGACTTGTCGGATTTTATTTTCTCTCTACTTCTCTCCATCTGTTTGTTGCTGTCTTTTTGGGAAGCTCTCTCAACAAAATATGTGTGTGATTCCATGTCCTCATTGCTGCCTTAGCCTCTGTCCCTCCTCCCGTCTTCTCTCCGTGTTTGATCCTAGCTGTCTCTCTCGGCCACCTCTGTCTTCGTCTCTCCGCGTCAATCAGCTCCATCTTTCCTGGGGTCCTTGCTGTCCTCTCTGTCTCTGTGCCCCCAGCTCCCAGCTCCCTTGGGTTTGTCATTTCTCTCTGTCTCTAGGGCTCTGTCTCTTTTGCTGGGGATCTCCATGTCCATTGCTCTCTGTCTCTCTCTCCTCGACCCTCTGTCTCTGTTGCTGCTGCTCTCTGCCTCCTCCTCCGGCTCTGTCTGCCGGAATCTTTCAAGAACAGCAAGAGGCATGTAATTGAGCTGGGGCCGTCTCCATGGTTGCAGCTGTGGAGTAACTGAAAGATCAATTTGGAATGACTGTCTCTGTAATAATTGTGCCTTAATAGTTTCTGTGAGGCAGAGTGGGGCTCTGTGTGAGGTGGCCAGGACTGCCCTGGGACCCTGGCACGAAAAGGCTGCCTAGAGCCCCCAGTATCCCTGGCCCAGGCTGCGGAGAGGACACTTGGCCTTGGCCAGAAACAGGGGGAGGGTGGAAGCAGGTGAGTGGGAAGGGAGGCCAGTCTCAGCCCCCCACACCCTCCCCGAGGTATTCCTGCCTCTCTGCTCCTGCCTGCTGTGCCCTGCTCCTGTTTATAATTTATGCTTATGATCAGAATTATCAGGAATAATGATAACATGATTATAATTGCTGAGCTGCCTGGTTCAATTGCAGTGCTGTTGGTAAATATTATGATAGAGAGTAGCATGAGGTCACTGCCTCCCAGAGCTTGAGCGATGGTGTGGGGGATGGGAGCACTGCACCGGTCACATGCTCCCGCCCTAGCTCCCAGCCAGACCCACCCAGCCCTCCTTGGAAAGCTCAGAGCTCACTGCTCCCTCACTTCCTCATCCATTTTAACAACCAACAATCCTCCCCTTGTCTAACTTAAATCATTCCTGCTTAGGCTCAGCAGTAGCCTTCAGAGGCTGTTAGGTAAGGAGGTGTGTCATCCACCATCCCACCAACAGAGGGCACTCCAGAGCTGTGGTGTGACTTCCACCTGGAAGGTGAGGTGGCTCAGAGAGAATGGTCCTTCCACGCCTGGGTTAGGTTTGACTGGCGACTTGGGCCCCCTAGGAGCTCGGAGGTGGTCTGAGGGGTCTTGGCAGAGGGCTAAGGAACAGGATAGTGCCACAACCCTAGGCGCAGGTCCTGAGAGATGGGAGACATTTCTGGCACCCAAGACCCCCTTCTGCCTAGGAGAAGTGAGGCTGGAGGCCCAGGGTAGCAGCAAAGATTGCAACCTGCCTTAAACATAAAAATAGCCCTGTTTAGAGAGCTCACCCAGAAAACCCAAGAACAGAGCGAGACATGCCTTCTGCTCCCACCCACAAACTGAGCCCCAGAGTGTCAGTGGGACTGGACCTTCCCCCTCCCTGTGCCCACCAACAGCCTGGAATCTCTGTCAGTCTCTGCTGCTATGAAGTCCATGTTCAGGAAAGGCTGGTGGGCTGAGTCCGTAAGGCTATGAGCAAGGACACTGAGGCGGCACTCAGGGCAAGACCGCTGTTCATGGCCGCCCTGTGGGTGGCGAGGGGAGGCTCAGTGCCCCTCGTTAATCTGCGGCCTCTAAGGTGCAGAGAGACTTGCCCCATTGCACGGGGCAGCAAGTGGCGGGGCGGGGTTTGCCCAGTGCCCGCTGGAGGTGACTTGGAGCCTCCCGGCAGGACGAGCCAGCCACCACAGCCCCAGCCCCTGATGCGCTGCATTATTCATGAGCCCCACTTTCCCCCCCGGGGTAAACATTCAGAAGGAGCGTTTCAAATCCACTTGCCTGCTCTGAAAATAAATGAGCACAGAATGCCTGCACACACGGAGGTGGTGGGCCCAGACTCCTCCGAGCCCTGGGAACACTCACAGATGGCCTATTTCTGTCCCTTCACCGGGGCCCCTGAGTGGCGGGGCCAAGACCCATGAGCTTGGCCAGCAGGGCCAAGCCTAGAGCAGGATCTGAAGCCAGATGCCCCTCTTTTGCCCACTTTTCCTGTCCCAGCCTGGGGGCAGCCCAGCCCCCCACACCCCTGGTCACTGTGACTCTTGGGACCTGCTGGTTCCTGGGCAGTTGGTACAACCCAGGGATCCTCCAGGAACTAGGAAGCTGGTCAGGCCCAGAGAAGGCCCTGGCTTCTGGCCAGAACGAGGCAGATACACACGCAACTGATGCTTTTATGACCTAAAAAATAAAGAAAAGAGGCACCGTGCTGCTGCTGCCTCCACCACGCGGAGGATGCCCCAGAGCCTCCCGTCTCCCTGAGCTGCCCTGCACTTCTCCACCATCCCCGCCCCAGAGTGGCTCTCCACACAGGGGGCCCTCAGCACCCACATGTGACCTGCACTCCAGGGCGGGCCTTCCACAGAGGGCACATCAAAGGTGGAAATTTTATTTGGTTAAACCCACATCAACATTGATTTTTGAAAGGAAGTCAGTGCTCTGGACCAAGGTCACAGAAAATGGCCTTGGTTTCAACAGCAAGGGAACTACCTGTCTGAAGTTGTAGAGGTGGTGAGGGTTGGTCAGGGATGTGCTGGGTGGCAGCTGCACCTTCAGGGCTGGACTGCTCGGATAAGAGAGGAGAGGGAAAGGTAGAAAGTGTGGAAGAATACATTCAGCCGACTTGTCCACTCCAGCCCTGAAGGAGCCGGCAGAGCTGTGTCCCTGTTCCCCAGGTGACAAGGGGAGCAGTGTGCAGACACAGACTCCCCCGCCGAATCTCCTCTCTGAATCCTTGTAGCCACAGGTCCCACCCGCACCAGTGAACTGAGTGTGGCTGGATTGCAGCCCCCATCTGCTGCTAGGCACCAACCACCCACTCACCAAGGCCCTACCTGCCAGGTTCCCCAAGGCTGAGGGCCAGGAGCCTTTGAGATCTCAGAATGGAAGTGTCCTTCAGGTGACACACGGGGACTATTCACACCACCCCAGAGCAGGAGGCAGGAGTCAGCTGTGCAACTGTAGGCAAGTCTCTTCCCCTCTCTGAGCCTAGGTTCATTCATTTGTAAAACGAGAGGAGTTATCTAGCCTTCTACTGAATCTCTCATGGCTTCCTTCTAAATGGTCTAAAAGGGGCCATCTAACCAGAACCAAAGGGAACCCAGAGATTAAGAGAAAGAGCGAGTTGGCCTAGTGGTTAAGAGTGCAAATCCCAGCTCTGCCCCTTGTTAGCTGTGTGTCTTTGGACAAGTGACCTCGCCTCTCTGTGCATCAGTGACTTCACTCATCAGACGGGGACAAGGAGCTCGCCCACCTGAAGGAGGTGCCACAGGAACTAAGTGAGTTCCTAGGTGCCGTTTGGCACATAGAAGGCTACGAGGGCCCTCCTCCCTAGCCTTGGCCCCAGCCCCCTGCAGCCTGAGGGACCCTGGTGGGGATGCAGGGCAGACACCGGAGAGGACAGACACACTGAACGTCTAGACCTACCGTGCTAGGCCTCGGTGGCACCAGGCTGCCACCACAGTCAGCCTATCACACTCAGCACCCCAGCTTGGCATCTGCCTAGAGTAGAGCTGCTTTCTGCTTGCTTTCAGAGCTCACTGCCTCTAGGCCACCAACCCCCGCCTGCTGGGCTCTCCTTAGAGGTGCGCCTCCACCTTCCTGCACATCTGGGTCTCCTGCCTAGGCTCCTTGTTCATGACATCCAGCTCTGAGGAGCAGTGTGTCCAGGCCCACACCACCTGAAGCCCTGCTGGACCTGGGGCTTCCTGTCACTGTTGTCAGCCAATTCTGTCCCCAGACTCCTGCTCTTTTCTAGCAGGCTGTCCCCACAAGGGCCAGACTCTGTTCTGTCTTGTCCTCTGCTCTATGCCCTGCACCCAACCCAGAACACCTGAAGAAGTTCAGTAGATGTGTGCTCATTGAATGGGGGGTGGGCAGGCCTGTCTAGGGGCTGGACCTAGAGCCCTAGGGCCGCCCATCTCCGAGGTGCGGTCTTCCACGCTTGCCTCGAGCTGGGGCCCCTGGGGCTGGTGCCGAAGGCTTCCTGGAGCTGCTGCTCAAGTGGACATGTGCCAGGGCCGGACAGGCACTCAGAGAGCCCCGAGGCTTCTGGGTGGATGACCCCTCCTGGGTGTCCTCAGAAGCCCCTTGTCTGCCTGCCAACATTCTGTTCACCTTTCCAGACACAGCTCTCCCGTCACCGCCCCCAGGAAGGCGTCCCCAGACTCAGCCTGGTCAGCTGCCTGTCTGGGCCCCGCAGGCCCCCAGCACTCTGCCCCTGCTCACCCTGCTCTGCAGAGAACTGGAGAGAGAAGGAAGAGAATGCCATGCAAGACACGCCTCTCTTCCTGCCAGGCCGCGGGGCGGTCCCACTGTGTGCCTGCAGAACCAGAACGTGCGGCACACAGTCAGCCAGCTGGGAAAACATGTCCTTGACGTTCTAACGCACAGAACTGTTCCCTTCCTCCCGGGGCGTCTCCCTGGACGTCTTGGGGTGGTTTCTTTTTTGTTTGTTTGTTTTGATTTGCTATTTGATGTCATGCTAAATAAAGGAAAGTGAAAAATTTTAATTATTCACATCCTGACATCTCATCCTGTACCACTTATCTTTGTGCTGTTCAATGCCAGGCTTGAACGGGACTGTGAGAGCGTTTAGCTTGCGTGTGGAATCATCCAGTTCACACAGTTCATGCTGCGGCTTGTAGGTGTGTGTGCGTTTCAGTCCCACCCCACCCATGGGGACGCTGCACAAAACCAACGTGCCCGTGTTTACCCAGCGCCCGCTACCTGTGGCCAACGACGGGTAAGGACTGAAAGGAAAAGCAAGTATGAGTTACCCCATCTTTCCTTTTCCTTCCGTGTCACCATTTCGGCTGACATCAGTGAGTAACGGGCTAGTAAGCATGTGGCAGGGCTCCCTGTCCTTTGTGTTTCCTGGAAAGCCACTGCCTCTCTGCATTTGGAGCAGAGTCAGCTTCGAAAGAAAGAGGCGCCTCTGAAGGCTCTCAAGGTCTCCCTGATATGACGCACTTACCTCGGACTTGCTGGTCTCGCCCCCTCCTGCTTGTCCTGGGTCTACCAGGACTCCATGCCCGGGGGCATCTGCAGTGCTGTGTGTCGATGCGGTGTTGTGGAACAGGGACACGCATGTTCTGGGTGCCCCCTCTGTTCCCAGTCCTCCTCATCGTCCTGTCGGACTTCACTTAGAGAGCACACAGTCAGCGCTGGGATTACGAAGAATCTCCAGGATAGCGGCAGCAGAGCGTTTAACCAAGCACGGACCAAGGAGCCAGCCCCACCGAGGGGAGCACAGTTTGCTCATCCGCCTGTTCGCACATGCACCCACAGGACTACATTTTCCTGCCAGAACCCTAGGGGCCCAGCCCAGGCCTGCCTGGGGCCCCCACCCCAGGCCGGTCAAAGCCACTGTCCCCAGTATGGTCTCCCTCGTTCATGGGCCCAAGCTTCAGCTTCCAGAGCCCATTTGCTCTCCCCTGCACCCGGACCTCCTCCTGCCCAGAAACCAGAAACCTGCCTCTCTACCCCTGCTGCTCACAGTCTGTGTGACCTTGGGTGGGCGCCTCCCCTCTCTGAGACTCTGCGATGCCGTGGGCTCCCTGACTCGTGCTGTGAGCTCATCATCAGCCAGGCACAGGAGCCATCGTCTGTCTCTCTCACCCACCCCTTTGCTGTACTTGGGGACATTGTAGGGAAATGCCAGTGCTCATGGTCACTCACGTAGATTTCACCGTCGCTGGGACTGGGCCAGCCTAGCTCCCTCCCAGTGTGGGGGCAGGGACGTTTATCCCACAGTGCTTTGGTTTCCTTCCCAGTTGGAGTTTCCACTGGCACAGCTGTATTTTCAGCACTGGCACTGTGTTTGTATTTAGGTCAGGCCTATTTTTTTTTTAAAGATTTTATTTATTTATTTTTAGAGAGAGGGGACAGGAGGGAGAAGGAAAGAGAGGGAGAGAAACATCCATGTGCAAGAGAAACATTGGTCATGCCTCTCACATGCCCCCAACATGGGACCTGGCCAGCAACCCAGGCATGCGCCCTAACTGGGAATTCAACGGGGAACCTTCGATTTTGTGGGATGATGCCCAACCCACTGAGCCATACCAGTCAGGGCTAGGTCAGGCCTATTTTAATTCTGCTGGGCTGCTGCTGGGCTGATGTGGCCTTCCGGGGCTCACACAGAGAGGTTGAGCCTACTGGGTTGGCTCCACACAGCTGAGCTTCGGAGAGTGTGAGGAAGTGGCAGAGGGGGTGGGGAGGAGGGAGGAAGAGGTAGGTGGCTTCAGACCCCAAACTCTGGCCCATCTGAGGCCCCTTCACCCTGTCCCTTCCTGGTGGAGACCCCTGACACACACTTGCCTGGAGAGGAGGGGGCATGGTTTATGTTCTACAGTATGATTTTTGGCAGGTGACGCCCTCTCCTGCCTCAGTTTCCTCACCTGTGTCATGAAGGACAGCTTTGACGATGCTAGCCAGCACGTCTAGGTCCTTGTATCTTTATGATTAAGAGCACAGGCTGGTGTCCTAGTGCTGCCACTTGCTACTTGTGTGACTCTGTTGAGTTACAAAACCTCTCTGTGCCCAGATGTCCCCAGCTGCAAAACGGGGATAAGAATAGTGCCAATCTCAAGAGACGAGTGGGAGGTGACAGAAGGCACGTGAAAGCGGTCACATGGCCCCTACCTGGTGACTCGGGAACCGCTCTGCGAGAGGTAACTTGTGGTAGTGATGCTATATTTACTGCTGATCCTCCAGGCGAGGCGCCCCTCAGCTGCCCGTCCCTCCTCAGCCCGACCGAGCCTTAGATGCGGGGTCCTCGTTGACATTCTGACCGCCAGGCTCTGTACCAAGCCTGAGTAAACCTACCTGCGCCTATCTCCAGATCTGGTAATTAATACCCTTGATGGTTTTTACTGGAATGAAGCAGGACCTGCACATGACTTGCTTTTTAATTAATAACCAGTCTCCATCCTCACTCCCCTCCCCTCCCCCTGATGTCCTTGAGGACAGAGTTGCCCAGTCCTGTTCAACTATCTCTAGAGGAAGGGGTGCCTGGCTGGGCACAGGGAAGTGGCCCTTGGTCATTCCTCCACATGTACCCCAGGCCTTCCCTTTGCAGATCGGAAGAACCAGCACTGGGTGAGGCCAGGACCAGGGAATGTCCAGACAGGGCCGCAGACTCAGGAGCAAGTAGCCCAGACCCACAGACACACTGATACCAGGAGCAGGTGCTACCGGAGAAGTCTCCGGAAGAGCAGAGCCAGAAACAACTAGCTCAGCCTAGAGGCGCTGGGGAGGTGCCTCTGAGCTGCTGCTGGAAGGGCAGCTGTAGCTGTCCTGCTGGAAAAGGGAGACGCTGCTGGTCCAGGCAGCAGGAATGGCCTACGCGAAGGCTCAGAGTAAGGCGAGGCCAGGCTGATCTGAACGGCTATTTCCTTAGCCAGAGCGACAGGGAGCTCACAGGACATGGTGCGAGATGAGGAGACCTGGCAGGACAGCCGAGCACAGCACTGAGTGCTTAGCTTCCTCCTGAGGGCAACGGGCAGCCTCACAGGTTGTGTATGGAGGAGCAAGGTGGTCAGGTCTGGTTTTTAGAGTCACTGCCTGGGTGTCCAGTGTGTGAAAGGCACTAGTGGGAGCAGGACGGCAGCAGGGGTCCCTGGCTGTTGGGGGTGGGGCAGATTGACTCTGAGGTCTGGGCACCCCGCCAAGGGCCCAGGAGCCTGGCCCTTCTTGGGGCAAAGGGCCTGACAGCCTCCTGCCACTCCCAGAGTTACCTCCTTCCTCCTGCTATTTTTAATGCGGCACCTTGTTCAGATTCAGATGAGCATCTCCAGTCTGGGCTCCTTTGCATAATTTCCCTCAATTAACATTTCCAAGATGCCAAAGAAGGCAGCACTCCCCCTCACCAACTGGGTCCCCCTCACTCTGAAGGGACCAGACTTCTCAGGAGAGGTGCACACTCCCAGCATCCTGAACGCTGGATCCCACCCGGACAGGGACTTGTTGAGCTTGGCTGAATGCTCTTGGGTGGGCCCTTGGCCTTTTGGGGCCTCAGTGTCCCCATTTTTTAAATGAGGGGGCTGGCTGCATGACCTCTAAGGAGCTCTGCTCACTCCAGGCTCAGAAACCACACACAGTCTGCTTTCCTACCAGCAAATGTGTGAAGATAATGAACCCATTTAATAGACCAGAAAACTGAGACCCAGAGCACTCTGGGCTTTGGTGGCAGAAATAGGCCCAGTCCTACCATCTCACTCAGTAGGGTGTCCTGAGCGCTATGGGCTCCCAGGTTATTTGGGGAGACCAGACCCCCATGGGAAAACGATGAAAGGAAAAGCGAGGCAAGCCAGGGCCGCAGCCCGCAAGAGCTGGGACGGCCAGAAAGCCTTCCCTTTTTGTTTCTCAGGTCTCAGCCCCGAGAAGTCTTCCCAGGTCTCTCGATTCCTTCAGCTGCTCTGTTCCTCGCTGTGCCTGTTGCCCACCGTTGCCTGATCCCCTCAGGCAGTCCTCTTCTCCCAGGACGCTCTGGTCTCCTCTCTGGACTGAGGCTTCACTGAGGGCAGGGGTGAAACCTTCTTTGCTCCTGGCCTTTCTACCTTCTAGTCCCAAGTGTGGCTGAGCAAACAGGGCTGTCCATCCCCGCAGGCCTGCATTTCCCACGGATGGCAGGACACTCCACGTGCACTAGGCACGTGAATGAGCACCTGGTCACGGGCGCAGACACAGGTCGCCCTCTCCTCAGTTGGACCCGATGCACCCGAGGGCAGGGTCTGTGTTGTCTCCCTTTGGCCCCCAAGTCCTGCCCCACTGGGCTGAGTTTACCGTTGGTGCTCAGTAGAGTATCTGGGGACTTCGGTCACTTTGCCTCTCAGGTGCAGGTCTCCTCATCTGGAAAATGAGAATTCACAAGTGGTTTACGGGGCGTCTGCCATGTGCAGGGCGCAGTGGTAGACCCTGGGACCCACAGAAGAAGCAGAGCCGACCATCCCTGTCCCCTGGAACCTAAGTGTAGGCGGGAGGCAGACACATCTGGGAAAAGCACCAGGCAATTAGACCGAGGGTCTGAGGAGGGCAAGTCGCAGGATGTGGGCTCTGAGAGGGGGGTTGGGAGGGGCACCAGCGCCTGCGTGAGATGTGAGAGGTGGGAGGAGGATGAGGCCGGATGGGAGGAGGGGGAAGCCTGAGCACAACCCAGGAGACGGAGCAGTGAGTCGTCCTGCTTGATCCAGCCGTGGGAGAAAAGGCAGGGACGGGAAGCAGCAGACCCACTGGGAAGGGCCCTAAAGTGGGGCAGGGCTTAGTTGTAATGTGGGAGGGGTCACCACGGCACGGTCTGTGGCACTTTCACCTGTGTGGCTGAGACTGCTGGCGTGCCTGGCGCCCCTGCCCGGGGCACAGCCATCCTCTCTGGTCTCTGTCGGGTGCATGGGGGTAAGTTTCATGGGCTGGGTTTTTATCTTTTCTTACTGCTTTGTAAGAATTCTTTGTATTTGCCAAATCCCAATTCTTTGTTAGTAATATGTGCTGCAAGTCTTTTCCCAAACTTAGATTTACCTTTCATTTTGTTTTCAATATTTATTTATTAAGAGAATTCAAATATCTTATTTATGATAAATTTTAGATTTTTAGTCACATTTATCAATATTTTCCTTTAAGATTTGTGCTTTTTGTATCTTTTTTTTTTCCAGAAAATCTTTCTATGGCAAATCTTCCTATTGGTGATGTCCAATATCTATTTTACTCATCCTCCTTAGTAAAAAAATCCTGGGTGTTAGCTGGGCATATTGCCAGCCGGCTATAAGAATACATTTCCTTTCCAGCTGGGTGTGGTCCTCAGACAGACCTCTGACCAATTAAATGTAAATAAAAGTGTTTTGTGGGACTTCTAGAACATTTCCCTCCTTCACCTTCTTCATTCTGTCATCTAGAAAGTAAATGTGATGGCTGGAACTCCAGCAGTCATCTCGGACTTTGAGGCAACTTTAGTGTGGAAGCAGTGTGCTGAGCAATAGCAGAACAGAAAGTTAGAAGCTTATTTCTTGATATCATTGTAAATCAGTCATGACAGTTTTTCTGTGTTTTTGATGTTGTTGTTGTTGCCTACCTGCAGAAAGATCATACCTGGATGGCTCTGATCATAAATGGGAGACAACTTATTTAAGCCTCTATTGCTTTGGGTTTTCCTATCTAAACACTTTTCTATTTTCCATTTTCTTTTAAAAGTTTCACAACTTCACTTATCACACGTAGTTCTTTAATTATCTGGAATTGATTTTTGCTTATGTGGGAGGTGGGAATCTAATTTTATTCTTTTTCCATATGTATTAGACAACTAATCCTAGCATCATTTACTGATTAGTCCAAAACAAAATAGAAGGTATTTTGGAATAAAATTAGTAAAACTTGCTCAAAACCGTTATAGCTAACATTGTAAAATCAACTTCGTAATGTAAGTTTTTTTAAGTGCTTAAATAAATGAAAAGGCACACCATGCTCAAGGATGGGAAGATAATTCTCTGCTGAATCAATCTATAAATCAAATCCTGCTGTGGCTTTTTCAAGTTATATATGCAAAGATAAAATAAAACAACAACAACAACAGAAAACAAGTTAAGAAGTTAGAAAGAATAAGGTCAGAAAATCAGGTGAAGCTGGAGGTGAGGGCGGCTGTAATTGTCAGAGGTGAGCCACACATTTTTCCACTTAAACTTCTGGCAACTGACACACCGAGGGGAGCACGAGGAATCTCCGTCTAACAGATAAGAGCACATCACGACCAGGTAAACGGAGCCATTCCCAGGACAGTGGAAGGACTGGGCGTGAGGGGGTGACAGCTAAGGGCACGGGGTTTCTTTTGGCAATGATAAAAATGTCCTGATACTGACTGTGGTGTTTCGTACAACTCTGTTGCGCTATGAAAAACCTTTGAATTATATGGCATGTGAATTTTATTTCAAGAAAGCTGTTTAAAAATAAAAGGGGAACAAAGAAGAACACACAGGAAGGCATCAGATGTGTGTGGGCGTGAGCGTACGGCTTCCCGGCAAGCCCTGTGTGATAAACTGGCTACACGTCAAGCCGGGGGAATTCAGGGGGCCATTACCTAAAAGTCCGTAAAATCTGCACGTTTCCCAGTGGTGACCTGGGATGCCAGGCCTGAGCTCTTTGATGGCAACAATTGGCAGGCAGGCCAGACCTGGCCCAGGCCTGGGGAAAGCCATATCCTCTGTCTGCAGGAGAATGCTTCCCTTTTTTTTTTAAGAACTGTTTTTGAGGTATTCCACACAGAAAGGTACACAAATCATATGTGTGTGGCAGGCTGAATTTCGTCAATTGAACAGTTCCACGTGACCAGCACGCAGGCCAGGAAACAGACGGTGCCAGGCCCCAGAAGTCCCCTCACAGCCCCTGCTAGTCACCACCGCGGAGGAAAAGTACCTGCACGTCCAACAGCGTAGGTTACCGTCTCCTGTTCTGTTCCCTAGAGTCACGGACTCCTACAGCACACACTGTTTTTTCCACTGCCTGCTAGTTTTCTGTTCTCTGGAGCTGGGGGCGGGGGATGGGAGGGGAGAGCTGAACAAGCGTGACAGGTGGACATTCTAGGGGATGCCAGTGACTGGTGTTGGTCGTGGCAGGAAAGCGCTCGGACAGGCTATCTAACAGGTTGTCCTGGGTCACGAGCCCACGTATGAACCAATCATATCCGACCCCAAAGATGATCCGTGTTTAGGATAAACTCTGCAAAGAGCCAACTGCTCCTTGATCCTAAGCTCATTCGGAGGATCCCTGCACAGTGTCACAGCATGGCGCTACGTGAATGGCACCCCTGGAGTTGTGCGATATGGTGGCCCAGTTGTCACGAAGCTTTCCGGAGAACAGGCCCGGGCCCTCCAGGAAGTCAGTGTGTCGGGGAAGCCTGGAGAAAAGGTGGGCCAATGGCTGGCGTGGACACCCCTGTCCTCCCTCACGCCAGCTCTCAGGACTCCAGCATCAGGTCAGACCGGGGTCCCTCCCGAGGGCGGGGACATGGGTGCGACCTCATGCTCAGTGTCCCCTCTAGTTTCCTGGCATAGCCTGCCCTGACTCCAGTGGCCGTGGGTGTCAGAGACCACAGGTTCTAAAACACGCAGGTGCTTAGAGAAGGTCAGGGTGGCGTGCGACTCTAGGCAGTCACGCGCTTCAGCAAATCGGAGGTGCCCCTCCTCCTCGGGTCTCGTTTGCTCCCCTGGAGACAGGGCTGGTGGTGGTCGTCGAATGCCGGCTGCGCGTGTGAGGACCGGATGCGGGAAGATTAAGAAGTAATGCCGGAGAAAAATAAGGATTTGAAACTGAGAAAATCCAAAGCCAGCAAAGACTTAAAAACAAGAATTTTCTTTTTAAATAATGAAAACATGTTAACATGAAAGAAATGACTAGGTCCAATGACATGGCAACTTTAAAACGTAAATATAAGGAGAACTAAAACATGGTGCAAAGTGAAAACTGGCAAATGTGAAATTAAAGTGAAAAACCAGGAAGTCAGGCTTAAAAGTTACCTTGGACAAGAGATAAAAGTTAAGAGCCTTAAAAAACATTGATAAAATAAAGTGACAAAATGAATGTAATTTAAGTTAGAAGATCAAAGCCTACAGTCTGAGATTAAAAGATTACACATCTGAGAGTTAAAGATGTAAGAGGTTAAGAAGACGCAGACGACCACCCAGGAGACGAGAGAGTTCTGAGAGGACGGCACCGTGAATGCAAAGCTGACATTAAGAAGGAAGAGAGCTATATTTATCTTCTAAACAAGAAGTACACTTTAAAGACAATTAAGAGAAAACCTATTTTAAAGGAAGCAATAGCAAAAAGCTTGAAGGTGCAGATTGTCAAATAAACTCGGATTACAAAAACAAAACAACAATGAGGACGATTACGTGACTTATAAAAAAGACTACAGGGGAAGGAACGCTTTTTTAGAACAGAGGGCAAATCTGGGACTGTTTGGAACTCAGAGAAGATGGCAAAGAGGAGGGCACGATTAAAGATTTAGGTCTGTGTGTGCGTGCAGGGGAATAGATCCAGCTGACAGCTGTTTGCTAAGCACCTACTATGTGCCAGGCACTGAGCTAAAAGCTAGGAGTCTGGGTGAGCTAAACACAGCACCTGCCCCTGGGGAGAGAATATCTCTTCAGACTGTGACGCATGCCATGTGGGGTGGAAGAGTGCAGGGGAGGAAAACGGTGTGTGTGTGTGTGTTCACTTGGAAAGGCTTCATTGAGGGTGTTGGATTTGAGACAGGATCTGAGGGCTGTGCCAGGAGAAGGGGGACGGGGAGACCCTGAGGAGGCCCAGGCAGGAGAGGGAGTGAGGGACACGGTGAAGCCTGGGATGTGCACCCAGGGAGGGGAAAGGTAAGGATGCCCCTGGTGAATTTCAGGTACCAGGCTTCTGGGAAATCAGATCCCACAGTGTCTGTGTGGTCAAAGGGGGCTTGGCCTTTGCAGAGGGCAGAGGGCAGAGAGCAGAGGGCAGGGAGGCTGTAACAGGCATCTAGATGAATGTTGGGACAGCTGATGAGATGGCAGGTCCTTCCCTCTGTTAGTTTGCTTGAGGGAAAGAGCAGAAAGTTTTGCCCAAGCTTCCAGAGAAGACTCTAGAAGTCTCTTTGGTAATTTACTGTACCCCATGTTGCCTCTTGCATTTACACTAGAATGCAAACTTCAGTCTCACGGCATTTGCAGCTACTCTTGGGGAGTAGGAGAGGAGCTGGAGTGAGTGCGGAGAGCTGGGGTTGACAAGGGAGAGGTGGAGATGGGGTTTAGGGCAGAGATCCAGGCCCAGGGGGCCGCTCCATGGAGGGGAGCAGAGGCTGGAGTCAGGAGTGGCTCATCAAGACCTGAGGTCCTGCAGGATGGGGAGGCCGCCGTGATGGGGGCCGGGGAGACTGGTCAAGTCCTGGTCAGTGAGGTCACAGTGATAGAACGCACAACCACCCTGTTCTTGATCTGTCCCAGGTGATACCCATGTAGAGATTTAGAGGCTGGAACCAAGTCTGGGAGGCCACAGGGGCAGAGAGCTCTAGGGCTACAAGCTGGGATGTCTGTCTGGATCCCCACCCCGGCTGGCCTGTGAACTTGGCCCAGTGCCATCTGCACTGTGGGCCTCTATCTCCCCACTGTACTCCCGGATGGTGACTTGATACACGGCGGTGAGAGGGCCGAGAGTGACACCTGGTGGTGAGTGGGAAGTACCACCAGCGCAGCTTGGCTGATGAGTCATCGTGGATCCTGGTGCCAGCTCCACCCTCCAGCTTCACACCCAGGTCCCTCAGGAGGAGAAGGCCAAGGCCCCCAATTGACCTAGATGGCCTGATGTCTCCCAGGGCAGGCAGAGCAAAGCAGGGGAATGGGGTAAGAGAGATCCCAGTGTCTGAGACCACCCACCCTCCAGGAGATAGACCCTGCGCTGGCGGAGAGAATGTGGCATTTGATGGCCACGACAACGCCATGCTGTGTATTTTATTGCCCTGGCCCTGCAGAAGGTAGGAAGCGGGGTGGGGGGGGAGCTCAGGGAAGTTTAAGGGTCTGCTGAAGGTCATGAATCAGGCAAGTGGCCGAGCTGGAATTCAAGTCCACATTGTCTCATTCTTAAGCCCGATCAGGTGCATTTCCCATCCCATGGGGTCGCTCTCCATGCGCAGAGGAGTCAGGAGCATGCCCCACCCCTCGCTGCAGCGCACAGTGAATCAGTCCCACCCATACCTGAACGCCGCTGCTCCAAGTTCTACTTACCTTCTCGGGGAGGGGTCCGCCTGACCCCATCCCAGGAGGAGTGACCTACTGCCCACTCATGATTCCCAAATTTTCCCTCTATGACTCCCCTCCCCCACCTGGGGATCATACTCCCCACTTTACAGATAAGGAAACTGAGGCCTTGCCCAGGACCACAGGTGGTTAGTGAGTCAGAGGTGGACCTTGGGTTCCATCTACTGCACAGCTCTGCCTCTGGGGATGAATGAAAGGCCCTGCCCGGCGGTTTGCCCCCCCAGGGGTATGAAAGGGGGGCCCAGGTATGGCAGGTGGGGAGGAATCAGAGGAGGACGGCTTTGGAGCAGCAGTTCCCGACTGCAGCACTACTGACCTTCTGGGCCAGATGACTCATTGTTCTGGGGCCTCTCCTGTGTATTGCAGTTCACTTAGCAACACCCCTCCCTAGTTTCTACCCCCTAGATGCCAGTAGCATCCGTCTGGTTGTGACTGCCCGAAATGTCTCGAGACATTGTCCCGTAGGGGGAAACTCCAGTAGGGTTGAGGACCACCAGCTTGGAGAGTGCTGTGTCCCACCTTGGGGGGCGGGTTGCTACCCTAGTGACTAAAGCCTTACAGGAGGCCAAGGGGAGGGGTCCGCCCGAGCTGCTGTTCCGGGGGGGTGTCAGGGACACCCCCACCTGAACAGGTTTCATGTCACGTTGGGAGACAAAAATAAAGTTACTCTTATGATCACATCCTGTGACTTCTGCTCGAATTTGTCTTTGGCATCCTGTAAATTTAATGAAAGGTGACTATTTCTTTTTGTTGATAATGCTCATGATTCTTTGTATTTCCCATTTATATCTTTTGTCAATTCTGAAAATTTCTCAGGTGTTTCCTCTTTAAATAATTATTCAATTCTCTCCATTTTCTTTTGGAACCCAATTAGACCCATATAAGCCTTTCTTTTATTTTGTTTGTCTCTTATTTTTATTTTTTAAAAACTTAAAAAAAAGATTTTATTTCTTCATTTGCAGAGAGGGGGAAGGGAGGGAGAAAGAGAGGGAGAGAAACACTGATGTGAGAGAGACACATCAAGATATGCTAATAGGTTGATTCTTGCACATCCCCACCCAAGGCCCTGGCCCGCAACCCAGGCGTGCACGCGCCCTTGACTGGGAATAGAACCGGTGACCCCTCGGTTTTCAGGCCAGTGCTCATTCCACTGAACCACACCAACCAGGGCTTGTCTCTTATTAAAAAAAAATTTCTTTTACATTGATTTTAGAGAGAAAAGAGGAGGGAGAGTGAGTGAGACAGAGAGACATCAGTGTGTTGTTCTACTTATTTATGCACTCACTGGTTGCTTCTCGTACACGCCCTGACTGGGGATCGGACCGCAAGCTTGGTGTGTCAGGACAGCGCTCTAACTGAGCTGCCCAGCCGGGGCCTCTTCGCCTCTCACCTCTCCCGCAAATACTCACTGGGCACTGTGCCGGCCGGCTCTGGCGCTGGGCCTAGCTAACCTTCCTTGGGGGTCTTCACCAGCCTTTCCCATTTTTCACCTCTGGGTAATCTTCTCAAATCTGTCTTCTAGTTTTCCAATTTCCCGTCAGTTTTGTTTAATCTTTTATTTAAAATATCTACTGAATTTTAATTTCAGTAATGAGATTTTCCATTTTCGAATTTCTGATTAGATCTTTTCAAACTAGTCTATTTCTTTCCTTGATAATATTGTGTTTCTTGCTCCCGTTTTTAATTCAATCTTATTTCTTTAAAACTTAAAGATAAGCATTTCATATTTTGTATTGAACAATTCCAGTATCTGAAGTTCATTTTTGCCTGGCTTTTATTGGCTTTGCTTTGTGTATTAAATGTTAGATTGTGAGCTTATGTTCAGTGGGAACTCGGGAGGCCTGAGAAGACAGTGTAGCCCTCACAGTGGGCTGCCCTGGCTTCTGCCAGGTGCTCTGTAGCAGGACAACTTCAAATTTTTGAAAAATATGCTCATTGAGCCCTGCCTGGTGTGGCTCAGTGGACTGAGCACTGGCCTGAGAACCAAAAGGTCACCAGTTTGATTCCCAGTCAGGGCACGTGCCTGGGTTGCGGGACAGGTCCCCTGTTGGGGGCGTGTGAGAGGCAACTGGTAGTTGTATTTCCTTCTTTCTCTGTCTCTCTAAAAATAAATAAATAAAATCCTTATAAAAGTACATTTATTGATGAGAGAGAGAGAGAGAGGAAGAGAGAGTAACACTGATCAGTTGCCTCCCATAAATGCCCTGACCGGGGATCGAAACTTCAACCTAGGCATGTGCCCCAACAGGGGGTCAAACCCCCAACTTTTCTGTGTAGGGGATGACACTCCAACTGACTAAGCCACACCGGCCGGGGCTGTACTAGGACCACTTTACAGTTGTTCGCTGGCTTAGTGTTTCCCGAATCACCCCAGTGGCACAGACTCGGGCTGCAATCTCTCACGAGGCTTGGGTTGTTAGAGAGTCTGAATCTTTTTTCGCACCCAGAGTCTGAGCCAAGACACTCAGGTTTCCTCATCACCTCCCTCTGCCAGGGCAAAGATTTTCTAGTCCGCACTTCTAAGGAGGTTGTAGCTCTGCAGTTTTTGACTTTTGGCAGGCATCTTGGTTCCGATTTTCCACTTGGCAAAGCCTTGTCTTCTGAGCCCCTTGTGGCCATAAAATCCCCAGCCTTTGGGTTTCCGACATGGGCCACTACCCCGGGCAGCTGCAGCTCATGATCAGCTTCCCACTATGGCTCCCAGATTTTGGTTTTCAGCCCTTGGGAACTTCCTGTACTTCTCTGCAATTCAGCATGTGCTTAAAATCTATGTATATTACATTTTATCTGACAGATTATATGAGGAGAAATTATATCAATAGATATATATTTTTAAATATTTTATTTATTTATTTTTAGAGAGGGGGAAGAGAAGAGAGAAACAAACATCAATGTGTGGTTGCCTCTCACATGCCCCCTACTGGGGACCTGGCCCGCAACCGGGGCATGTGCCCTGACTGGGAATCAAACCAGCGACCCTTGGTTCGCAGGCTAGTGCTGAGCTACACCAGCCAGGGCCTATGTTTTCAGGCACACATTTGCAATTCTTCTGGCTTTTGTGGTAGGTCATTTTCAGAGGTTTGTTCCTCTGCTCTGAGTCTCCCAAATGCCATTCCCTTTCTTTGTACTGAAGTGCTTTTATAGGTCCAACACTGCTGAGTTTCTCCCCTACTCTTTCCTGACTCTGATCTGGGATTAGCTCCGTCAGTGCAGGCCGACAAGAGTGAGGGCTCTGTTTGCCCACTCCTGTGGTCCAGGCTTCGATTCCCAGGTGTGGTGTGGGTGGGAGCCCAGTCCTGGGTGTGACTGCCCGTCCGTGTGTGTCTCTGCTCAGCCTCCTGTCCCAGCACCTCCTGCGCAGCTGCCACGGTGTCTCCTCACTCCCCAGCGCACGAGCAGTTGCCCTAGGTCTGGAGCAGGGGACTCAGAGGCTCAATTACCATTGCCAGGGCTCCCAGATCCTAGCATCAGGTTGTCTGTCCATCTCGTTGTATCAGCTCCGTGCTATTACAAAGCTTCACCTTCCTGTATGTCTTCATGGGTATAGTATACAATGTTGCTAACCTGGTTGTGCATCAGGAGAACAGATAAAGACAAATACTGTGTGCTCTCACTGGTAGGTGGAATCTAAAAAAACGAAAACAAAAACCAAAACCACCAAACCATAAATACAGACAACAGATTGGCAGTTGCCAGAGGTGGGGGGCAAAAGTGGGCGAAATAGGTGAAGGGCACCAGGAGGCACAAACTTCCAGTTACAAAATAAGTAAGTTGTGGGATGTAGTATACGGCATGGTGAGTGCAGTTAGTAATACTGTGCTGTGCATCGGAAAGCCGCTGAGTGGATCTCAAAAGTTCCCATCACAGAAAAAGAACTGTGACTACGTGAGGTGATGGATGTTAACCACACTCACTGTGGAGACTGCTTCACATTATCTGCACACATGAAATCATTGTGTTGTTCACGTGAAACCAATATACTGGTACATGTCAATTAACCTCAATAAAAAATAATACATAATAGCAATGAGCGGAGAAGAGATGAGTAAGTGGCGGCGCACTTGTACAGTGGAGCACCACACAGCAATACAGAAAGAATGGATGATCGCCACACGCAAGAAAGAGATGAATCTTGCAGGTGCAATGTGAGCTGAAAAGCACCCAGACCCCAAATAGAACATAAGCAAAACTCAAGTATGATGGCAGCGGTAGGAAGCGTGTCTTAGTGTGAACAGGGGGCAAGCAGGGGCTGTGAAGGGGCACCGAGGAGCCTGCTTGGACTGGAACGTTCTCTCTGCCTATCCCAGTGGTGCTCACACTGGTGTACACTCCTACAGAAATCCGCCCATCGTGAGACTCCTCAGGGTTTGCACTGTATTCATGCAAATTAATCCCCAATATAACACAAAAACTTATTAACTATGCCAAACACCTCCAAATTGCAAGGGATCCTTCCTTTACAAAACATTTTAACAATGATGACCCCAACTCAGGGACCCCCAGGGAAGTCTCAGGTGTTGGCAGTTCTGACCCCCTGTAGCCCATCTCTGCAGACACTGTGTGGGGAAGTTACTATTGTAACTCGGTCCTGGGGGTCATCGTTTCTTCCTTCTATTTGAAATTTAAGGTCAGTCTATTAAGTTTAATGATGAATGTTATCAGAAAAATATTCTCCTAAAAATTACTTTTTTCTTCTGAAAAAAGGAACAGAAAATAAAAATCCTTTCAGCACCACCTCAGATGCTGTGCCATCAGCCTCACCTGCAGGGGGTGCCCGGGAGCTTCTCTCTAGGCAGCAGGATGGTATCCACGCCGTCCTGCTCCCTCCTGCTCCTAGTCTCCCATTTCCCAGCACAAAGCCTCACTGCCCACACGTGTTTGCAGCACCTCTGCCTGGAGACCAGACGGGTGAAGATCATGATCTCTTCCAAATCACTGTTTCCAACTTAATATTTTCCTTCTTCTTCCACTCACTTCTTTTTAATTTCCAAGAGTCCTGCATCAAACCTGACCTTCCAACCTAAGAAACTGTCAGTCGTCATGGAGTGCCATGAACTAATTTCCGGCTCCTGTTTCCTTCCTGTTCTGTACCCTGTCTTTCCTTCCTTCTGGTTTTTATCTAACCCACTGTTGCACTGAATCTTTCTTGCACAGCCGACCCTGAAGTAAAGATCATCACCGTGCCGAGAGTTTCTTCTGTCCATAGCGCTCATTTTAAAATGTCTGAGACATTCTTGTCCTCTGGAGCCTCTTCTAGAGAAGACTGCATGAAAGGGGAGATCGTCTGGTTTTCCGCTGTCCATTGCGCATGGCCTGGGCAGTTCTGTGATTCCCCCAGCCACAAGTGTGAGAGTGAAGGTGAAGCTGGGGGGCTTCTTGGTAATTCCAGATAATGACAGTCACAGGCCTCTTTACTCACCCCCTCACATCCTTACAGCGGCAGAGAGAACGCGAGCAGGCCTGGAGCTGGGTGGAAGCAAGGCAGGTAGACTCCGGGGACTCCAGCTCACAGCGTGGCCCCTCGCCAGACCCTGGCACGGTGACTCTGACCGCTGCCCCTGGACAGCCCGGCACCATGGCGGGACCCAGGCCACAGGCACAAAGCCAGGCCAAGGCAGCTGAGCACCACCCCCCACTGCTCCCGAGTTCTGCATTTGACTCTCTCATAACTTTATATAAAATTTATTTTTTACTATATTCCCAAAAGAAACATTGCATCTTCATTTTTTTCTAGCTTTATTGAGATATAATTGACACATAATATTGTGTAAGGCATACATATGATGATTTGATATATGTATATACTGAAATGATTACCATCCCTATAACTTTTATTTGTTTATATATATATTTTTTTAAGAGAGAGGGGAAGGGAGGGAGAAAGAGAGGAAGAGAAACATCAATGTGTGGTTGCCTCTCTTGTGGCCCACACTGGGGGCCTGGCCTGCAACCCAGGCCTGTGCCCTGACCGGGAATTGAACCCTTTGGTTCTCAGTCCATGTTCAATCCACTGAGCTACACCAGCCAGGTGATTTTTTTAAAAAGATTTTATTGCATTGGCTGGTGTGGCTCAATGGATTGAGTGCCAGCCTGCAAACTGAAGGGTCGATGGTTTGATTCCCAGTCAGGGCACATGCCTGGGCTGCAGATGAGGTCCCCAGTGGGGGCCATGTGAGAGACAACCACACATTGATGTTTCTCTCCCTCTCCTTCTCCCTCCCTTTCCCCTCTGTCTAAAAATAAGTAAATAATATATTTTTAAAAACAGAAAAAGATTTTATTTAGAGAGAGGGGAAGGGAGGGAGAAAGAGGGAGAGAAACATCAATCTGTGAGAGAAACATCAATTGGTCGCCTCGGGGGACCTGGCCTGCAGCCCAGGCATGTGCCCTGACCAGGAATCGAATCTGTGACCTTTCAGTTCACAGGCTGGTGCTCAACCCACTGAGCCACACCAGCCAGGGTCTGTAGTTTTAAATCGAGTGACACCAAAACCCTAGGGGGACCTAATGTGCAGCATGGGGACTGCAGCTAACAGGACTGTATTGTCTGCCTGAGATCTGTGGACAGTAGATCTTGAGTATTCTCACCACCCCCCAAAAATGGTGAGTCTGATGTGTGTGATCAGCTTAATTATGCTAATCACTTGAAAATGTATACATACGTTAAAACATCATGTTGTACACCTTAAATATGCATAACTTTTTCCTTCAAATTATTCTTCAATAAAGCTGGAAGAAAAGAAAATGATAGGTAGTAGCAAATGAAAACAGAAACAATGGTATATATACATAGAATGAAATATTATTCAGCCTAAAAAAGGAAGTCCTGCCATTTGTAACAACATGGATGGACCTGAGGATGTTATGCTGAGTGAAATAAGCCAGTCACAAAAGGACAACCATGGTAGGCTTCCACTTCTGTGAGAAATCTAAAGTATCCAGACTCAGACACAGAGAGCAGAATGGTGGTTCCCGGGGGCGGGGTGGGGGGAGGGCTGTTGTTTAGTAGGCACAGAGCTGCAGTGTTGCGGGTGGAAACATTCCAGAGATCCGCTGCAAAACCATGTGAGCACAGCTAACACTGCTGAACTGCACACTTGAAAATGGCTGAGACGTCAAGTTCCATGTTATGTGATTTTTACTGCGATGAAAAATGATAAAAGAGGTTCATTCACCCCCTGCCCGGCCCTCCCCTCACACCGAGCCTAGTGCAGTTGCCGAAATGCTTCTTGGTACTTTTCCTCCCTTTTTTCTGTTAACATAATAAATTGCACTAGTTGATTTTTTTCTTAGCAATTATCTGAACAGATGAAAATATGCACATGTTGGTATTTAATGAGGATTCCTAACACGGTTTGGGGTTAATATTAGTAAGTCTCACTCTTTCCACAGTCTTACTAGTACACATGTGGGAACATGGCAATTATCACAATGGAAAATTTCTTTTTTTTAAAGTAATGTATTGAGGTTAAAATTACATAACAAAATTAATCATTTAAAGGAGGCACACAGTGGCATTCCGTTCATTCCTAAAATTGAGCAATCACCACCTCTGTCCAGTTCCAAAACGTTTTCATTACTCCCAAGTAAATCTCCTGTCATGGAGCAGTTTCTCCTGTTTTCCTTGGCCCTGGCAACCAGCAACCTGCCTTCTGTCTCCACGAGTTATCAGTTCTGGGCATTTCCTGCAAATGGAATCATGAGAGGTGACTGTTCGTGTCTGATTTCTTTCACCTCGCATGACAGTTTGAAGGGTTATCCATGATGCAGCACGAATCAGTACTGCAGTTTTTTCTGCGGCCGAGTAAACTCACTGTATGGATTGTTGCACTTTGTCTATTCTCCCTTAACGGACATTTATGTTGTTTCCAATTTTTGGCTACTATGAATAATGCTGTGAGCATTTGTGTGAAAGTTTTTGTGTGGACATGTTTTCATTTATCTTGGGTGTATACCTAGGAGTAAAAATGCTGGGGCGTATGGTAACTCTATGTCTAACATTTTGAGGAACTGCCAAACTCTTTTCCACAGTGGCTGGGCCATTTTACATTCCCACCAGCAATGCATGGACATTCTGATTTCTCCACATCCTCGTCAACACTTAGTGATGTCTGTCTTTTTATTTTAGCCACCCTAGTGCCTGTGAGGTGGTATCTCAGTGAGGTTTTGCTTTGCATTCCTCTAATCACAAATGAGGCTGAGCACCTATCGGTGTGCTTACTGGACGTCCGTGTACGTGCTCTGGAAAGACGCGTGTTCCGATCCTTGGCCTATTTTTGAATTGCCCTATCTTTTTGTGGTTGAGTTGAAAGTGTTCCTTATATATTCTGAATGCTAAATCCTTCTCAGATAAATAATTTTCAAACATTTTCTCACTCTAGATGTGTACCCTTTGCTGCAAAAAGTTTTCAATTTCGACAAAGTTCAAATTACTCTACTCCCCTCCTGGCTGCTCGTGCTTTAGGTTCGCATCTCAGCGACTGACGCCGGGGCTGCAGCGGGACAGCGGGAAAGTGCAAGATGGGCCAGACGCACTGTAGGACCCGGCAGTAAGGGGCGCTCGGCCATCAAAAGGAGGAGACACGCGAGGACCCAGGGGAGCTGACCGAAAGGGCGCCCAGAGGCCAAAGCTAGCACAACTTGGACAACAAAGTAAACAACGGTAAGTGTTGAATAATAACTCAAAGTATAAAGTAAACATCCATGCATCCACGGTGATATAAATAAATAACCTGATAAATAAATAGGGGAGAGGAAACAATTCTTGCAGAAGAATTCCAGTTAATAAAGGGAGGCAGAATGAGAGAACTAGGAAATCACTAATAGCATATCACAGTAATAATAGCCTCAGGCAAGATCCACCGAGACAGTAAAGAATCAGTGGTGAAAGTTTAAGAACATGGATATTTGCATAACCTCAAAGTATCTCCCCCAAACTAGCTTCAAATTACAAAAGAAAAAGAGAGAAATCTGGCAGTGGAGAACCCTCACACACCTCAGCGTAGTGAAGGCGTGTCCTTCACGTGGAAGGCACGTGGAGAGGCGCTGAGAGGGCGCAGGCACCTCTGCGTCAGTCTAACCAACCAGGAGGGCACACCGACAAACCAAACTGGGGGGCGCCCGACCAAACACCTCACCGCTCTTCGGAGGTGCCCAGGCCCTGAGAGCCCGGGAGAGGCTGAGAAACCATCACGGATCGGGGTTGAGGGGACATGATGAGTGCGTGGGGCGCGGGATCCTTGGTGGCGACCTGGGAAGGGAAAGGGACCGTGGAGGAGACACCGGCCAAATCCAAACGCAGTCTGCGCGCAGGACCACTGCGTCCTTCAGGCCAGCGTTCCAGTTCCAGTCCCGGAGCTGTGCTTGTGCAAGAGGGCAACATGGGCGGCGGGCCGGCCGGCTCCTGAAGGGCTGGTGCAGGCGTGCCTGTGGCGGGGCGAGCGGCTGCGTGGGGCTCTCGGGGCTCCTTCCGCATCGTGGGGGCAACCTGCTGACCCCCACCCTGGACTGTCCAGGGGCCCACCCAGCCGGGGCGGAGTCTCCCAGGGACCCACAGGTGGAGAAGGAGCAATTTCTCCGATAGGCTGGGAGAATGGGAAAAACAGGGGGGCCGAGTCTTCAGTCTAAGGGCTTCTCTGGGGTCGCCTTTAGACCCCACCACGCATGAGATGTTTTATTTTTCCCATTCCATAGGCAAGTGGAGCAAGGGGTCTGGCTCGCAGAGCCAGAGTGGGGCAGGCTGGGTGGGACCCCCAGGGTGCCCAGTGCCTGAGCACCTTTGAAGGTGGCCCTGTCAGAGATGCCTCTGCCCCAAGGTCACAGCTCTGAAGGGTCAAGGTTGACCACCAGGCCTTCAGCTTTGCACACACCTCCCTGAGGTCCCCCCCACCCACCATGCCTGGGGCTCCCCACCCTGGAGGCCAGGAGGCCCTGAAGGCAGCTTTGGGTGTTAGTCCGTCACTGCCACCTCGTGCCCCTCTGCCCCTCGGAGGCCTCTCACCCTCTTTCTGGTGCTTTCCTCCCACCCTGCAGTTCCCGGATGGCACCCTCTGGGCGGACAAGGGCTCAGGGAGCTCCTTTTGTGAGATTCAAGCCCTTCGCCACCTGGCCTGAGTTTCAGGCCCCCTCTGCCTTGGTGACAGTAGGTAGGCCTTGTACTGGAGCCTTGCCCCAGGCCTCACCTGGGGCAGGCCTCACGCTAGCACCCCACTCTCCCTACGATAGTCCCTGCCTCCTCCCGGTCCCCTGCCTCCTCGCACCCAGCACCCTCTTCTTCGCAGCGGTTAACGTGGAGTTAGGCTGCAGGCCTGGGAGCCACAGGTAGGTGGGGGCCTCGCTCTTCACTGACTGCACGCTCCTGGTGTGGAGTTTCCACTGAAATGAGCTAATTCTGTCTCCTGCAGCAAGCTGTCCCCGGGGAGGGTGACACATTTAGTGTCATCACCTCAAGCGACCGGGCTCAGCCAGTGCCCCAGGTAGAACGAAAGGAAACCATAGGTCACAGTGCTGTTTGGTTTTAAGAGGAAAGAACCTTGTTGGCAGCAGCTCTTTGAGTTTCAGGGGCTAGGCTGGTAAGAGAGTTCTGGAAGGGCAGACACCATGCGTATTCAAGGCAGCAGAAGCCCAGAGAATAGGGCACTGTTAGAATCTATCTCGTGATGGATACCGTGCTGACCGCACTTCCTTTGTACCCACCCTGCACCCACCCCTCCGTCCTGGCTGTGCCCCAGGGCTGGCCACTCCCCTCCAACAGGCACCCTTGCCTTGGCTTGGGTGCAGCTTATGGGAGAGGCATCTGGAGGAGGGCGGGAGGGGAGAGGCTGGGCATTCACTCCTCTAGCACCTCTCCTACAGGCCGCCCGTCCCCCGCTGGAGTCCTCTCCACAGCTGCAGCTTTGGCCCAGGTCCTGTCACAGCCCCTTCGCTTTGCCCCTTTGGGGTAGCAGTGGCCCCCCAGAGAGTCCTCTGTGGGTTCCCTTAGTCCCGTCCGCACCTGCACACATGGCCCTTTCCTTCAAGTCTCGTTTCCCTCTGAGGTCCCAGTGACTCTGCCAGGACTGCACTGACACAGCTCCTGAGAAAGGGCACAGAGCTTCTGGGCACGTTCAGCCGGGAGCCTCGAGGGCCCTGTTCAGTCTTCCAGGGAGGCAGCCTCCACTGCAAAGCCTGTAAAATGGCCACAGAGCTTGCAAACACTGACTATTTATTTGGTCTATAAACAGCTGGCTGCAGGAGACGAGTGAGCTCACTGAACCTGAAAGTGTTTTCAGTAACTCGACAAACTGGTGTTAACAAATCCATCACTGTTTTGCATATCGGGGAATTTTTTTTTCTTGCAGGCCCACTTATAACTTTAACATATTCAAATTCAAACCCCGGGCCCTCTCAAAGGAACTGCTGCAAACAACATTCTTCCCTCTCAAGGCTCTCAGATTCACACCCAAACAAGGCAGCTCAGCCCTGCCGGTCTTTAACGCCAGGCCCCACGAGGTCCTCGGGACCCTGATGAGCTGTTCTCACCTGAGCCGAATTGGCTGGCAGCCCACCAGGAACAGAGCTGAGACCAACTCCTGGCACCAGGGTGCCCACATGTGGGGAGAGGCCGGAAACTCAGGGCGCTGACAGAGAAGCAGACGACTGCACGGGTCCTGGACCTCAGTCACAAGCTTTATTGTCTCGAGCACGGACTCGCCACACTTCAACGATTCCACTTTGGGGCAGGGAAGGGCAAGGGGAGGGTGTGGGGAGGGGGCACGGCTGAGTCCACACTGGGCAGGTGGAGATGCTCACTGGGAAATCGCTTCTGTGATGCCTGCCCCCTGCAAGCCCATCGGGGCTCAGCCCCTCCCGGTGTAGGCCTTGGGCTGTTAGCAGACTAATCAGCGCCTCCTTTGGTGGGCGCCTGCCTGATTTTGCTGGAAAGAGTAGTACTGTGTTAACTCTGGATTAGGCCACTAAAGCATCGCTTCTAGACTGTTGTTAAAACCGCATGCGAGAGCTACCAAAAGCCAACGGGGAGGGGGAAGAGGCGATAGGACTAAGTGTTGCTCCCAAGAAGGGCAGCTTTTGGACAAGGCAGTGGACACCACCCACCTGCACCCGGGAGCACTCACAGGCTACCTGCAGGGCTCCCAGGGCAGACTGCGTACCTGTCCCAGTGCACCTCGGGAACGCCACGATGGGGCCCCACCAGGCCCCCCCTCAGCCCCAGCAGCGATGCTGCGGCACGAGGTAATAACCTGCAGGCCCTCCAGCTCTGGAGGTGGGTGCTGCTGGGCAAGCTGGCTTTTCCCACCACGCACAGGCCTAGGGAAACTCAGCAGTGCTTGAGAGGGGGAGGGAGAGGTGGTTAGATTTTTCTTGCCAACAACATCCCTTGGGTGCTCCTCCTGGCTCCTGGAGACAAGGCCTACAATGCCCTGGGCAGGTGCCCGGTGAGACCAAAAAGGGGCCGTGGGCACCTGTGCATTCTGATGCGTGTGCCTGGCACACACACCCCTGAACACTCACTCACCCGTGTGTTCCTGGGTGTGTATGTGCACAGCCAGGCTGCGGGAATGTCTGTGGTGTGTGTGGGCATGACCCTGCTAGGCCTGGGGTGCAGTCCTGGAACCCAAGCACGTGCATCTCTGTGGCCCGCGTGTGGCTGACTGCAAATGGGGGGGGGTGTGTGACCCCCACATGTGCATGTGTCAAGGGTCATGGGTGTACATTTCAGAGTCTGCACAGATGGACCTGCAGGTGGGAGGCCTGGTTTTGAAACATCTAGTCAGCCCAGGGGTCACCATATTACTGACCAGTCAAAAACACACCTGGACCCCTAGTCTGAACTCCTCTGTGGTCCCCTTGCTCCTCCTCCAAGCCAGGTGAGGAGAGGGGCTTCTGAACTTTCCTAATACTGTGGTTCCTGGCCATGGTGACCACCCTCTGGCCAGCAGCTTGGAGTTGTGTGCAAGTGTGTTGGTGTTGGGGGGAAAGAAGGACCTTGCACCGCAACACCTTGAACCTGGCACCTTGCTGGGCAGACGGGCTCAGCAGACTCGTACCACTGCTTGAAGGAGGCTCAAGGTGTGGGGACCAGCAGGCCTGGGAGCTGCCTTGGCATGGAAGTGGCTGCAGAAGAGGGGTCCTCACCTGGCTCCTAAGGACCAGACTTTCCTCCTTAGTGCCTGCAAGGAGGGCCTGGGCCTCCTCTGACCCTTTCCAGGATAATGGCTCTCTGGGGTCCAAGGGGGATCTGGGAGGAGGGCGGGAAGGAGGGGAGGTAGGGCAGGGATGTGCCCAGGGAGCCAGGATGGTCCTCAGGGCCACTCGTTCTGTGGAGAGAGGCCTAGCCGGGTCGCCTCGGCTTCCCCAAACAAATGCCAGACACTGCTGGGCTGCCCTGGGTTCCGGGGGCCAGGCTGGGGCTGTACCGCTTTCCATGGAAGTTCGTGCTTGAGGAAGCCTCCTGGTCCGGCCGGGGGTCGAGGGTGGGGGATTGTCCGAGGCGGTGGGCATGTTGTTGTTACAAACACTGTTCTTGTCTCCAAAGTGACAGTCTTGGCTGCTGCCTGGAGGGGGCGCCACCGGGGCAGAACGGAGTGGCTCTGGTGTGGGCTAGGCTGCTCCACGGTGTCCCTTAGGGTCAGTGCTTGTCCTGGAGAAAGCAAGGGCTGGATCAGCAAGTGTGTTCAGGAATGGTAGAGGGGGGTAGATAAAAAATGGGGGGCTGGAGAAGAACCCACCTGTGGCAGGTAGAGGGAACAGCATGGTCAAAGGCCCTAGGGCAGAAAAAGTCTCTTTGCTGTGTGTGAGAAACGGTGAGACAGGAGGTAGGGTGGGAGCTGTTTCTATAGAGGAAGCTGAGAAGAACAGGAGCGAGCAGGTGGGTTTACAGAGCCCTGTGGGCCTGTGTGGAGGTTGGATCCAAGAAAATAAAAGTTGGAGGTGGGACTCCAGGCCTTGGTGTTTGTGTCCATAAGCTGAGATGACCTGTGCCTTACAGGGCAGACAAAGCCGTGCGAGGTTTAGACAGCAGCACCCTGCCACTGTCCCTTACAGCTCTGCCCCTCCCCGTCCCTCTCTCTGCTTCTCACCCACAGGCCTGGCCCTCAGCAGATTCTCTGTCCGAGGCTCCCCTGTCTCTAGGTGAGCGCCTGTAGCCAGAGGCTGTACTGTCTGCAGCGGAAGGACAAGTTCCTACCTCCGCTCCAGCCTCAAGTACCCAAGGTCACACAGCAAGCCAGGGACAGAGCCGGTGCTGGGCTCTTCCCACCTCACTGGGCCGGCACCTGGGCTCCAGGTGAGTGCTTACAACACTGGGGGGAAAAGCAGGAGTTAACAGTGGGGTGGGGGCCACCAGGTACCCCCTTAAAACACGAGTCAAGCCCTGGCCAGTGTGGCTCAGTTGGCTGGAACGTCGTCCTATACCGGAAGGGCTGGGGTTGGATTCCCGGTCAGGGCACATGCCTAAGTTGTGGGTTTGGCCCCCTGTTGGGGGACATAAGACCCCCAGTCTGGACACATACAGGAGGCAACCAATTGATGCTTCCTTCTTGCATAGATGTTCCTCTCTCTCTAAAAGCAATGGAAAAATGTCCTTCAGTGAAGATTAAAAAAACAAAAAATGTGAGGGTCAACAAAGACAGGATAATTGGGGGGGGGGGCGTCACAGACACTCCTCAGGCCCATGGAGTTCTAGAAAACCAGTTTTACACCCACGATTTTATAAAATGTAGAATTTACAGAGACTGCTTGAGGAAGAGAGAAAATGCTTGTTTCAAATATTCAGTGAAAAAAACAGGAGGTGAAACTGAACGTGGAGCATGTGACCTACTCTGTTAAAAGGATGCACATGATAACTCCTTGACCAGGTGATCAAAACTCAGGTCAGGAGTGAAGGGCAGATGGACGTCACACCCCGGCTGAGAAGCCTGGGGAAGGACACAACCCTGACAAAGTGCTCCTGGCTCTGACCCAGGTGACCCATCACACAAACCCCGAATGAGGAATCTTCTATTTAAAAAAAATGTGTACAGCCCCAGCTGGTGTAGCTCAGCAGATTGAGCATGGGCCTGCAAACCAAAGGGTTACCAGTTCGATTCCCAGTCAGGGCACATGCCTGGGTTGTGTGTGGGTCAGGTCCCCAGATGGGGGCGTGAGAGACGCAACCACACATTGACGTCTCTCTCCTTCTCTTTCTCCTTCCCTATCCCTCTCTCTAAAAATAAATAAATAAAATCTTTAAAAAAATAAAGGAGTGTATATTTTGCAATATACATTTCAAAAATGTCAATGTCATAAAAATCAAAGAGAAATTGAGAGAATATTCCAGATTAAAGGAGACCAAAGAGACATAGCAACTGAATGCAATAAGCTGACTCAGCCTTGGCTGATGTACTAAGAAAATGAGTGAATCTTGTATCGATGTTACATTTTCTGGGATCGATAACGGTACTGTCGTTATGTATGAGCATGTCCTTTCACTCAGGAAATACAGACCCCAGCGTTAAGGGCCGTGACACACGCAATTATGGTCTAACGATTCGGAACACAGTCACAGGTGTTACCACACATGCACACATGGAGCAAAGATCCAGCCGGTGGGGCCAAGTGTTTGCAGTGTGATGGGGGCAGGGCATAGGACGTGCTGGGTGCTATTTTCATTCTAGTGAGTTTTTTGTAATTTTGAAATTATGTCCAAATAAAAAGTTAACGTGTACACACGTGTACATGCATACACATACATATGTAACAGCTTCTCATTATTCACAGTGGCTATGTTCTATAAAGTCACCACCAATGCTGAGTTACCGAATACTGAGCCGCTGCTCCTCCAGGAAATCCGAGGTTAGGTTCCTCTGAACCTCTGATCACGACGTCTTAGCCAATGGATTGACACATCACCCTGCTTTAGGTGTGACTCCGGGTACAGACACCCCACTTAATGCATACTGTTGACTCATTAACAATGAACTCAAGGCCAATAGTACAGCAGGTCTTCAAATAACGTTATTTTGTTTTAATGTCGATGAGGAAAAAATTGATTCTTGGCTGGGTCCATTGTCTGTGTGGCAATTGCACACCCCCACAACTGTGGGGGTGGTTTCTCCAGGCACTCTGGTTCCCTCCCACACCCCAAAGGTGCGCACGTGAGGTGAGCTGGCAGGTCTGCACTGGGATGGGAGGGCACCCTGTCCAGGCCGAATAGATTCCCACCTTGTGCCCTGGATTGGAGTAAGTAGGTTGGAAAATACTTATCTTACTTGATTTTTCTCGTATGTATGTACAGCTCACATTTATTTCAATGTTCAATATTAGCAGTGTGTTTTGGGTCTTTTTAAAAGTTTGGTGATGTTTTTGTGACCAGAAATATGCCACAGGAACTTGACTCCCAAGTATATTGATGGTAAAACTGGTTTTGTAATAAGTCATTTCGCTTAAAGCTGTGGTTTCATTTCCGAGATCCTATCGGTGACACTAAGTGAGGATACAGCCGTCTTCTCGTGCTCAGGGACACGAGGCAGACTTCATCACTGCGCTTGGGGGTCGTGTTAAACATCAGAAATCACCAAGACAAAACACAAAAATGTGGAAAACGTGGCACTAAATAGATTTCCAAGAGGCCCTGTCTGCAGCGCGAGAGCCGCAGCAGGAAGGCAGAGCACAGCCTCCGTGCCCCTCAGCTGGGGACATGTGGGACGGCAAACGCAATCTTCTCTGCTCCGCCCCGCCCACGATGACCACAGACTCGTTGCAAACACTGATTTGGGGGTTACAAATACATTTCAGCACGTAGGCAAATTTGACGATGTGGAATCCGTGAAGGAGGGGAACTGACTGTCGTGTGCACGTGTGTGTGTGTGTGTGCACAAACACACTTAGGGGAGTTCCGGGAGGCTATCACCTCAGAACGCTAACCTCAGTCATTTCTTGTGTAGTAAGTAATAACTAGTCTTTTCTTCTTTATACATTTTTGTTTGTCTTTCCCATAGGCATGTATCACTTTATAATAAGCTTTTTTTAAAGGAGAAACAAGGTTAAGAGAGTAGGATAAATTTGGAATCAAGATTGACTGCACCAGCTCCTCTGTGAGAGACCCTATTGTAAAGCCTTTGCACAATGCATCTTTGTATTTTTTGTGACTTTTCAAGGTTTTTTTCTGCCTGTAAGGGAGGGCCATGGGAGTGCCAGGGTGTCTCCCGGGGCAAGAGTGCCCCTTACCTCTTGTTTGTGGGCCTTGTCTTGCTGGTGGATGCCGTTTGCAGAACCAGAATTGCCGATGGCCTGTAAGAGTCATGGGCAGATGCTGAGTGAGGTTCGCCAGGCTGCAGTTCCTAGTAGATCCACTAGATGGCGGGGTCTTCTTGAAAGGATCATCTCAGGCTCCAAACTGACCGAAGAATGGGGGTCCCAGGACCCCCATAGATGGAGGCTCTCAGGGCAAGGATGCATCTCTCCCCTTAGTCTGAGATCTTCATGGTAAAGCCATGCACACTTTGGGCTGGGACTCCCAGAGCACACGCCTGTGTCTCTCCCTTTCAGACCAGGGTTTCCGGGAGAGACGGGGCTGCCACCCCTGCCTGTGGACCAGGGTTTCTTGGACAGGGCCATGCTCCAGGAGGACACTGCCCTGGCTCGCCTGATCAGCCCAGCCCATGCCCGTGGCTCACCGGGGACTTGTCAGGACTGCTCCTCATGGCCTCCATGAGCCTTTCCACCTGCTGAGCGTGGTCCAGTGCATCCCGAAGGGCGTCCTCTGTGCTTATCAGCTGGTGCTGCAGCCGCAGGAGCTCAGGGGTGGAGGATGGGTCAATGAGGGAGTAGCGCCTTTGATCCGACAGGGACTTCTCTTTGTCCTGGGAGTGGCCGGAGAAAGGAAAAGCATGTGTGTGCGCCCATGTACGGGTGTGTCAGGGGAAGGGAACCTCTCCTCTGGCTCCACCCCACCTCTGGGCCAGGCCTGAGCATCACCTGGACGTTCCTCAGACTTCCCTCCCTCACCTGAGGGTCCTCGCTGAAGCAGGCTATCAGATGCTTCACGTCCTCCAAGTCCCAAAATCTAACACCCTCCTTTCTCTCCTCCTTGAGTTCCCCCGACTCCCTCCACACTCCCACATGGGTCCCTCCTCTTCTCCACCAGACCCAAACCCACATCATCTCTTACCTTCCAGCCACCTGACCCCCTCCGACAGCAACTTCTCTACCCCTCCGTCCTTCCCCAGCAGGGCACACCTGCCCCACCCACTGTGGTCCCAGGAGGCACATGTGCCTCATTTCCACACCAACTTGCCCCTTCTTTCCTGACATTATGTGTGAATCCCCACTGCAGGACCCTGAACAAAGAGCTGCTTTCTGATTGGTTACTTCTATGGATGAGGGACTCACCACCTTACAGTAGCCCATCTTACCTCTCGATAGGTCAGATTCTTAGATAGTATCCCTCTGCATTGCATCACCTAGATCATCCCACAGCCAGCGACAATATCTGCAAAAGCAGATGCCTACAGCCCCTCCACCAGCTATGTCACTGACCCTGTGGCTCTAGGGGATTTTGAGTTCTCTCTGAGGCATGGCTGTTCCTGGGGGGATGACAGAAGGTCACCACTCTCCGTGGCCTGACAGCGGGGCAACTTCAGCCCCACCCCAGCACCCCTTGCCCCCACATACCAGCCCAGTCAGCTTTTCACGAAGGCCCCGGATGTCGTCCTTGAGTTTCTGCTCCTTGATGCGCCACTCAGCCTTGTGGACCTCTCGGCTCAGGTCCCTCTCGGGCCCTGGGGAGTGGCGATTGGCCTCCAGCAACAACACCCGTAATTCGTTCAGGCTCCTGAGGACAGGGGTGGGGGCGCAGAACAGCTTCAGTCAGCCCTGGACCCTGCACAGCCACACTCCAGCTATTTGCCAGATGCCTGGAGACTGGCCACTCTGAGGGGGAGACTGGCTGTTAGGACATCACCCGTGCCAGAAGGGGCCAGAGTGGAAACAGGAGGCCATTCAGTCAGAGTCCAAGAAGGGTCAGCATTTACGGATGGGATAGTGAAGAAGACTTGGCCTTTCCTAGAATGTTTTTAAACTATTTTTAAAAAGAGGATATTTGTTTAACTAAAAAATTAAGCAAAGCAAAACAAAATAGTCATCCAAGAGAGCCCATGAAGGAAGACATGTATTTTAAATAGCCGAAACCATGTGTGTTTTATTTCCCACATCAACCCGTAACCAAAGGCCAGTAGCTGCTGAGAGCACTGTGCGGAGAATGATTCTCAGGTGTCTGGGATCTGCAGAAAAGGGTGTGGTGGTCAATTAGCAATGTCTGCCTTAGGCACAGGATTAGAAAATGGGACACACTCTTTCTAAGGCTTTTCCCTTGCATGCATCTGCTCTGAGGAGGGGAAAACCCCCTTACTAGGTGGCCATGGGTAGTTGAGAAGAGAGTGGAAGTCTGCTGTACTGTCCCTTTTCCTTTCCTCCTCCTTCTTGCTGTGAATGTGATTGCTGGGGCTTTAGCAGCCACCTTGCAACCATGAGGAAGAGTCCAAGAGAACCAACCAGTTGGCACTGATATTTTTAGCCAACTGTCAACCATAGCCACTCCCAGATTTCCTGCTATGTGAGGAAAATAAATCTCTATTTGTTAATCTCCACTCCTATCCTTAACACCACAGGAGTATGGAGGAGCTCGTGATGGCCTACTTTAATAAAGAAAGGCTTCAAGGAAGGATGGGCTGTGAGCTAAGCCTTGAAGAAGGGCCTGGACTGAGTGAAATGTCCAAAGAGAAGAAGGTAGGAATTGTGTGAGTGAAGGGAGACAGGGGAACTGAGCCAGCTGATAGCAGGAAGATAGACTCCTCGGAGGAGGTAAGACCAGGCTGAACACTGAGCATAAGGCAGCTGTCTGGGGCAGGGGAGGGTGTGGGGAGCCAGAGAGCAGCAGGGCCTTGATGCAGGCGCCTGGCTGGTCATGACTTCACGCTGGGAAGGGACACAGCCCAGGCACACCTGTTTAACTGCCTCCTGGGCGGGGCCACATTTTCTAGAGAGGCGCTAAATTTGAAACAAGTCTAGCATACAAACTCCCAATCTGTACATCAGACTTAACAGGAAGGGAGGGGGAGGGGGAGAGACAGCATTTCCTTTATAAAAAGATGCTTATACTTTACCAAGATTCCTTTAAATCAGAGGTTGAACGTCAGATGTTTACAGGGGCTGGCGAACAACGTCCCTGAGGGGGTGTAAGTGAAATAAGGAAGAGGAGTGGGGGCCTTGGAGACAGAGAGGGCCCTGCCGCCACAAGGGGTGGGTGCTCCCCACAACGTGGGCCACCGCACTGTGGGAAGTCAGCCTAGTGTTGTCAAAACTTCCAATTTTTTGTAGGAAATCTGGAAAAATCTAGATTTTATGTGCAATCTTCTGATTTTTAAATGCTCATCTAGTTTTTTCCCCCCTCTAGGACCTCATATGGATTATACAAATTACGTCTATAAACTGGAATCAAGAGGTTCTCAAAGTGTGGTACAGGGAACACTCGGGGTCCCCGAGACCGTTTCAGGGGGTCCATGGTCAAAACTACCTCACAACAATAAAAAACTATTTCACTGTCATTGCTCATGCATGAACAACAGACTTTTTCCTGTGGTCATGTGGCATATTAATTACCTGAAAACAATATTAAAATATACTCTTTTCCAACTATATATATACGTAAGGCCAGATTTTCATACACACTTCACCAAAACAACAAACTGCAGAGACTGAATGCAAAGTGTTACACAATGCCATTCTTCTCATTCAGTATTTCTTGTTTTGGAAAATAGTTACTTTTTATAAAAAGCATGTTAATTTATGTTATATGCCAATGCTTTACTATTTTTAAATGAATTAATACTTTTACATTCCTCAATTGAAATTTCTAATATGATAAACATAGAATAGGTAAACACAAGCTTTTTGGGAATCCTCAATAAATTTTTAAGAGTTTAGTTCTGGCTGGGTGGCTCAGTTAGAGCATTGTCCTGATACACCAAGGTTAAGGGTTCGATCCCTAGTCAGGGCACATACAAGAAGAAAGAAATAAATGCATAAATTAATGGAACAACACATTGATGTTTCTCTCTGTCTTTCTCAACTCAATAAATAAAATAAAATAAAATAACATTTAAGAGCTTAAAGCGACCCCGAGACCAAGGTGTTTGGGAACCACTGATCTTTCCTAGAGGTAAGTCAGTGCCTGGAGAACTGTGTTAGGGAGGATTCTGGGGCTTCGTCTGAGCTAAGCAGAGGAGAACACAATGCTCACTGGCGATGCCATCTGTCCATCCTCCCCCACCTCTGGAGAAGACTGGCTGACGGGCTAATGCCAGGTGGAGAGAAGGTCAAGGCCAGAGGGAAGACAGCTGGGCGGCAGGTCTGGCCATGCAGCCTGCGCTGACTCACCTCTCCTTCCTCAGCAGCTCCTGGCTGATGAGGACCAGCTGGCCTGAGGCGTCGTGGGTCTTCCGGGACACGGCCTCCAGCTCCGCCTCCAGGCGCCGTTTCTCTTTCTGGAGGGCATCCACCTTCTTCTCTCCCGATTTGCACTTGCTCTCCAGTGCTGAGAGTCAGCCGGCAGGAGAGAGGGCGAAGGTCAGGATCGCCGAGGGAACTGTCCCAACTGAGGGACCAGGCCCAGGCAGGGGGCCAGTTTTCTCGGGGGGTCACAGTGACACACTCCACTGAGTGGGTCTCTCTCATCTGGTAAAGCCAGGCATAGGGGCCAAGAAAACAGCCACAAAAAGCAGGCCAGGCCCACCAGGCACAGCAGCGGGCCCTATGGTGGCAAGAAGCAGCCCACCCTTTTGGAGACAAGACCCAGCGTTACACTGCTGCCTGAACAAGGAAAAACTCTAGCTGCACCTTGGCCTGGGAGGAGCCCGAGGTCAGCTGACCTGTGCTAGAACCAATTACGCCCTGTGAACATGATGGGACCTGGAGAGACGTGGGGGTGGAACCATTTCCCAGGATGGGGGCTGTCTCAAGGACACCACCACTGGCACTTTGGCAGACAAAAAGGCCAGTTTGTCAGCAAATCATAGATTCCAGACCCCCGCTTCGCCCCAGGCCCCCCGGATGCCCACACTGCCCCTGTGCCTTGCTCTCTGCTGCAGCCAGGGTCCTTCCCCCACTGCAAAATCTCGGTATTTCCTCTAGGGGCTGGGGGCAGATGTATTGTTTTAAAGTGGCCTATGAGGGACCGAAAAGTCCTGATAGAATTTCCAAACACACAGTGGCTGCTGTCAAGAGAAGATGGCCAGACTCCCCGATTAGATTATGGACCATGAGAGGGCTACTATTCCCCCGCTCACTGCTGCCCAGTGGAAGTCCAGCGTGGACGAGCTGGCCCAGGCCACCTTCTCCTCAAGGCAGAGTGTGAGAGGGCACCCTGACCTGGTGCCAACCCTCTCCACGCCCCACTGGCACATGGCCCCAGGGGAAGCCCCCCGCATCTGCCCTGCGGGAGGGAGACTTACCACTTACTTGGGCCCTGAGCATCTCAGTCTGGGATGTCAAGGCTGTCACCTCTTTGTCCCTCTTGTTCAGCTTGTCCTGCAGGCCTAGGGGAGAAGAGAGACGAGGGGCCATTAACATTCCAGGTTCAGCGCTGTGGTCCAGCAGGCACCACCCTCTCTCTGGGAAACCCACTTTGAAATAGAGGCTCCAGACCATGTGGTCTCAGGCAACTCAACTCTCCGAGTTTCCTCGAGTGAAAAATGGAGATGACAGTAATGGTGCCCATGTCACAAGGTCACATGCATTCAATACTGGGCAGGCCTCAGAGCAGTTGTAAAACGATAATGCATGGAAAATGCTACAAATACATTAACTTTCTATTAGTTAATTTATAAATTGAACATAATACCAATAAGAATATAAACAAGATTTTAACACTTATAGAACTAGATAAGCTGGGAGAACTAAAACCCCTTGGAAAAATAAGTAAGAATAGTCAAGAGAGCTTGGCAAAAAAGCTTCTTCAGTTAAACACAGAATTACCGTCTAACCTAGCAGTTCTGCTCTAGGCATATACCCCCCAAAACAGGTACTCAACAAGCGCCTGGACACGGCACTTCAGAGCAGCATTTTCCACAACAGCCAGAAGGTGGAGGAGCCCAAATCTCCACCGACAGGCGGACGGACAAACAAAACGTGGCCCGTGCACACGACGGAACAGCACTCAGCCGGACAGAGGAACGTAGTGCTGACTCAAGCCACCACGTGGCTGAACCTCCAACACAGTATGTGATGTGAAATAAGCTAGACGCCAAGGCCACGTACTGTAAGACTCTATTTACATGAACTATCCAAAGAAGGCAAATCCGCAGAGACAGAAAGCGAATCAGTTGTCAGCAGCTGGAGGGAGGGGAGAGCGGGGGGACTGGTCACACAGTTTCCTTGCACAGCGATGGAAATGTTTCTGAACCGGACAGAGGTGGTGGGTGCAGAACACTGTGCATGTACCGAATGCCACAGAAAGTTTGCTTTCAGCGGGTTAATTTTAGGTGATGTTTGTTTTCCCCCAATTAAAAAAGTGGCCAAGAGAATTTTGAAAGACCAGAGTAGGAAAGAGCAGGCTTGCCAGTAACTGAAAAACACACAAAGCTTGAATGATTAAAACATTATAGAACTGGCACGTGAACAGGTAGGTCAGTCACTGGGAAGGAACAGAACAGCCAGAAAGGCAGTTATACACGGGAATCTACACATGATAAGACTGACAACTCAAATCAGTGGAGGGGGGGAGATCAGTTTTTAAACATGTGCTGGGACAAGTGGGTACTCTTTAAGGAAAAAGAAAAAAATGGATCCTTACCTCACACCTTACAGAAGGATGAATTCTAGATGGATCAGGGATTTAAACATAGAATATGGAACTAAAAGGTACTAGAAGAAACCATGGGGTTTATCATTTATTGTTATTATTTTTGGCTTCTGGATTTATTCTTTATAAAACTAATAAGATTATGAATATATTATTCTAATGTATCACTTCTATTATTATTTATAAAAATAATCAATCCAGAAGCCAAAAAAAAGAGATTGATTTGAGAAAATCCACACGGCAAACGGCACTACAAGAAAAGCCAGACCACAAGTGGGCAGAGACTTTGCCAAGTCACAGACAAGGAGTCTCCAAAACTGAACGGCAAGGTCCACGCCCAACAGCGGACAGCGGGCAGAGGACCCAGGTCGGAATGGGGTGGCGCCCCCTTCTCGGGGAGGTGAAGGTAAGCTGAAAGGACTCGGGCAGCATCTTTTACTGTTCAGACCCGCAGAGATGGCGACGCTGGAGGACACAGCGTTGGTGAGGCCTGTGGGGAGACACCCGTTCGCCCACAGCGGCTGGAGTCAGAACTGACGGAGCGAGGAGAAGCTGACTTACTCCCACAGCTCTGCTCGCAACAGAGAAAGACTAAAAACGACCTGTGATCCATCGGCAGGACACTGGCTAAGCACAGACGGTGGCCCCCGCACAGTGGAGCACCCTGCAGGATGGAAAAGAAGGTGGTGGCAGGGAAGAGTCTCCAGGATGCTTTACTGAATGGAGAAAGGAAGGGGCTGAACAGAGTGAGGGGGAGGGGACAGAGGGTGGCCAACGTCGTGCCCTTGGGAAGGGAGCCAGGCAACGGGGACCCGTCACTTTACACCCTTGGAACCATCTGCAGTTTGTACCTACTTTAAAGACAATGTAAAACCAAATGAACAACAAGGTATTTCTGCACAATGCCCAGCACTCGATAAATGGAGCCACAGTCCCCCTGGGGGTGAGTGGCTCGGGTGTGCAACAGGCTCCTCTCGCCAAACGGCAGATGACGCAAAACCAAGTGGCACCCAGCTCAAAGGCAGAACCAACCAGCCAGCCTGTCCCCAAAGCCCCATGTCCCGCCTGCCCAGTGGCCACTCACCTTCCACAGTGTCCTTCATCCTGATCTTGTCCCCTGAAATGTCATTCGACTCAATCATCTGAAAGAAGAGGCCTGTCAGGGGGATGCTCACCCCTGCCTCTGCCCCCCGCCCCAGCAGGCCCTGCAAGCGTGCCTTAGCCCTACGTGACAGCGGGGGGTGGGGGAGGCAACTTGCTGTAGCAGGGAGCACAGGTGTCCCTGATATGGCCCCCTGACAACAGAGGCCCCTCCTCTGCTCCCTGCACGCCCCAGGCTGCTTGTGCATGACTTCCATGAGAACACCTTCTGCTCCTTCCTCTGCCGAAAATGTGCATTATACCAAATGGGTGTCCTTTCCCCTGGGACATGCTCAGAGGCTGGTCCTGGGAATCTGTTTCCATGGACGGCACCCAAGATGGCAGCCTCGGTGTCCCCTCCCTGAAACGAGCGTCGGCCGCCGTGGGCCGTGTGTGCGGAGCACACCCAGGCTCGTTTCCTAGAGGGGCTTCAAGAAATGCCACTTCTTTGGTCTCCAACATGTCTTTTAAATAATAAACCCAGAAGCCAAAGAAGATAAGATTAAGAAAAAAAAAATTTGGACAAATGTCAACTGGCTTGGTGCTGCTTCCTTCTCCAGCAGTTTCTGGCCTCCTGCCGCGCTGGCTGCCCTCTGAGCTCGCAGCTCGCCAGAGCCTGATGCCACAGGTCAGGGCAGAGCTGAGCCAGGCAGGCAGTCACCCCCCTTGACCAGCCCCTCGAGTGTCTTCCCGCATGTCCCAAGTCCCATTCTAGCCTCAGCTAGTGATAGCTGAGCCCCTAGATCTTTATTTAGAGACACCACAGGGAAATGAGGCATACGCTAAACATTGTTACGAGAGTTCTCACTGCATGAAACCAGAAATCTAGTTGCCCCTGGAAACATGGGTCCAGACCAAGACCCCAAGTCTCGGGGAAGTGTGGAAGGCAAGAGAGGTCTTCCTGAGGTCACCGCCCTCTACTCAGCCCCAGGTCTGTGACTGAGGAGCGGGAGACCACCCTCAGGCCTCCGTCCCCCATGCGCTGTGGAATTATAGTACCCCCAAAGCTCCCCCACTAAGGGAGTGCAGCTCCTGGGGTCCCAGGCCTGGCTCTGCTGCCCTGAGGAACCCATCTGGCCATGTGCACATGAGCTGACCTGGGGCTCTCCCTCTCCCCCACCCAGGACCCTGGGAGGGCGAGTGCCACACACTGTCACTTCCTAGGAGAAGGCTGCTGCAGTGGGACCCCAAGGCATGACAAGGCAGAGCTCCTTTCACAAAAGGCGCTGTGTACTGGGAACTCCTGAACACTCATCACGGAACATTGAATTCTAGTGTCAAAGCCTAAGGGGGACTGAAGCTCAGGAGCCCTGGGGCCTGTAAAAGGCAATGGTCATGCTGCTAGCTATCCCTTCATATAGAACCTGACTTCTGCCATCCTAGGCGCCCTCTCTGAGCCCCTGGCAGCAAAGATGGGCACCACCCCTGCCACTGGTGGGCAGGAAGCCTGGGAAGGCTACTCCGTCTTGGGGTCCCGGTGGGCACGTCTTTGAAATGGAGCCCGTCCTAACCACAGGAGTGGAGGTGAAATGGGGCAGCGCAGGGCCAGGCACAAGCTGTGGTACTTGGAGCCGCTCAGAGGCCCTCCCCAGCCCTGCTGGAGTGCACACAGCCCCGTCTGGGCCTCTGCGGTGTGTGAGGCTGGGTGTCGAGGTTTGGAGCAAAACTGATACTGGCAGTAGCCTGTCCAGGGCTGCCCCCTCCAGCCTTCCAGACCCCCACTCCGGGGACCCCCACACTCTGGGGAAGTGACCGCTGGACTGCAGCTCAGTCTCATTGGGACTAGCAGAGGGCTGCCCTCAGATCCCCTAGGTCAGCCTCGAGTTGGAGACGGCAGCCCCGGGGACAGACAGCGCTCATCCTCCATGTCCGTGCCAGCCCCACGGCACAGGTGCCTGCACAGTAGGACATGTTCAGGCATCGGGGACTTGGGGACTCGGAGGGAGCCTGCTGTCTGCTCTGAGATACCTCTTTCTCCAGGCCAGGACCGTGGGGGACCCAGCCAGGTCAGCTTAGACCACCTTTGGTCTCCAGTCACCTGGCCAGCTGCCCTCCTGACAGAGAGACAAGAGCCTCCTCCTCTGAGCCTGGCGCCCCCGGATCTTAAACAGGCATGCAGCTGGGGGCAAGGAGAACCTTCCCTGGGCCGGAAAAAAGAGATCACTAAACACCCAGACCCTCCCCAGCTGGGCCCTCCAGCCCCCGGCTGCCGCAGCCCATGGACCCCCACACAGCCCGGCAGGCAGGGCGGCTGCGTACGTTGGTATGCTGGGATGAGCACAGGGACTCCACAGCCTGGAGCCTGTTTTCAGCGACCAGCAGCTTCTCCCGCAGCCTCTCGGCCTCCTGCTTGCTCTGGGCCTCTGACCGCTGCAGCAGCTCGTAGTCCAGCATCTTCTTCTCCGCCAGCAAGATCTGCTCCTTCAGGAACTCGATGGCCTGGGCCTGGCCCCGGTACTCCGCGTCCAGCTTCTCTAGCTCGTGCACCCGAAGCTCGGCGTCGCGGCGCTGGTCCTGGGCTTCCTGCAGCTCCAGCCGGTGCTGGCTGGCCTGCACCTCCAGCTGGGCCCGCCAATGCTGCTGCAGCCCGGCCAGCTCTTCCTGCACCTCCTGCAGCTTCTGCCGCAGGCCCTCCTTCTCCTTCACGTGCATGGCGGTCTCGATGTCGTGCTTGGCACGCAGGTTGCCCAGCTCCAGCTGGTGCTCCATCTTGATGCCCTCCATCACAGCCTTCAGCTCCCCGATCTCCTTCTGCTGGGCACCCGGGCCCGAGTTCAGGGTGGCCTTCAGGTCCTCTAGGGACTTCTGGTGGTCCGAGGCCAGCGAGTCCAGCTTGGACTTCCAGTTGTCCATGAGCCCCATGTTCTCGCTGGTGGCCTGCTGGACCTTGGCCTTGAGGTCCACCACCTCTTGTGCATACTTCTCGTTGGCGGCCCGGAGCTTCTCCACCTCCGCCTGGTAGGCCCTCAGGGCCTTCTCATACTTGTCCCGCAGCACACCACTCTCCCGCTGGTGCTCCTTGCTGGCAGACAGCAGCCGCTCCCGCAGCCTCAGGGTCTCGGCGGCCTCGGGGTGGTCAGCCGGCGGTGGGCCCGAGTGCAGCAGGCACTGCTGCAGCTCCTCGATCTCACCGCGCCGCAGGTTCAGCTCCTCCTCCAGCTGCAGCACCCGTGACTTCTCGGCCACCGTGGTCAGCTGCCAGGGAGAGAGGGATGGGTCAGAAGGCCAGCTGGAGCGTGAGGGGGGTACAAGAGGGGTCTGGGGGGGGCGGTCCTCACCACTCAAGGGCCCCAGCCCAGTGGGGAAAGGTCACGAGAAGGGAAGGGCAACCCCCCCTACCCGCGTGCTGGCGTTTCCTCAGTGGCCTTGCCCACCACAGCTCCCAGAAAGACCCCTACTGGCTAGCAACCCAGTGATTCAGAGAGTCAGCTGTCCCTGCTGCACCAGGCTTGGGACAAATCAGTGGTTAAAAGAAACCACCTATTTGAGGTTATGGCTTTCTTTCAGTTCATGTTTTTTTAAAGGGCAGAGATGACAGGAAATTTTGCATTATCCTGCTCTAGAAAGTTCCCAGGCTGGAATGGGTTGCTTCACAGGAGCTGTCTGGTGGGGGTGGCCAAAGAGGGGTGGGCTGGACGACTAAAGCAGAACAAAATTAATGTTCCCAGACCTGCCTCCTGATGGGAAACTCTGAGGTCAGAGGTTCCATCCTCTAAAACCTATGCCTTGATCACATCAGTGGTCACAGATTTGGAACCAACATCTTTAAATTTTTTAAATCTTTTACAAGTTTAAAAAATTGTGTTTCTGAAGCTGATCTTGAGTTCAATAAACCTGTTTTTATTTTTTCAATCAGGTTTTGAACCCTAGATTAAGATGCCTCGGTGTACAGGGCTCTCACCTGTCAATCAGTTTCTGCAAGCAGTGTCTGTGCACACACACGTGTGTGTTGTAGGAGTGCACAGGGTCACTGGACAACAGACAGTGTGTGACCAGTGGCCTCTCTGTGTCTCCACATGCCCACCACACGCTCACACTCCCTGAGTGCCGAGGCCGACCTGCAGAAACTGACCACTGCTCGCCCGGCAGCCCCAGGCTGTTTACGTCCCAATCGCTGCTTGCTGGCTACTTGGCTCCACTGCCAGACTGCAGCCGGGCTGTCCCCTGGGCCAGGCCAGTCAGCTGTTCGGATGTGCGTGCTGCACAGGGAGCCAGGCTCAGGACATGCATGGTGACTGTGGAGGGGCCAGCTGGGCCTGGAGCCTGGACTTGGAATCAGGCCCTGTGACTCAGGGGGAACTCACCCCCAAAGAGAGCTGTCCCCAGCCAGGAGCCACTCCCTGACCCTTCATGTCACAACTGCCGCTCTCTGGGCTGACCAAGAAGCCTGTGTCCTGCGGACACCCCTACTCCCCCACCCTAGGTCCTTCAGGCCGGCCCCTCCTGCCACCATATTTAACCCCCGGGCCAGAGAAACCTGGATCTACAGTCCCCCAGTTTCCAGCCTTCCCCGGGCAGGAGGAGAGCAGGGATAGGTTGTCTCCATGCCTGCCCACAGAAGGCAGACGTTCTCAAGAGACTCCTGAGTTCTGAACATGACAAAGCCTTGTCATGGCACTACATGGGGAGGGAGGAGGGTGGAGGGTCTCACAGGACACTCTCGCTCAATGGGACCAGCTGGGGAGCAAAGTCACAGAGGGCTAAGCCCCTCCTCCCCACTTCCTGACCCTCCACTTCCCTCCTAGAAAGGGCGCAAAAGGCAAACAACAATTTGAGGACAGCAGCGAAGGACAGAGAAAATCATGAAACAGAGGAGCCCAGGGTCGCCCACAGGCCAGGGCGCTGGAGGGCCGGAGGTGGCGGCGCGTTACCCTGTTGTCGGCTAATTCTCGGAGCAGCCGCTCGGCCTGCGCCTTCTCCAGTAGCAGGCTCTGCTCCAGCTCCCCAATGCGCGCGTGCTCCAGCTGCGTCTGGGTCTGGCCCGCCCGGTGGGTGGCGGGTGGGGACAAGGCAGAGGGCACAGGGAAAGGAAGCCGGAGGAAGAGAGAGAGAGAGAGAGAAAGGTGGCGTCATCTACCGTGAACAAGGCTGGAAAATAGGTTATGGAAAGGAGGCGGCTCAGGGAAGAGAGGAGGTCGGGGGAGGCGAGCCTGCCTCCTGCCCCTCGGTGTCCTGGCTGGGCTTCTTCAGGGGCAGAGGTCAGGCTGCAGCGTCCTGCCCAGACTGGGTGGCAATGGGCACCCTGGGTCCCTTTGGTCCCCTCCAGGCGGCCCTTCCCCTTGTAGCTCTGCCCAGGAGCCCCGGCCTGCTCCCACCCTGCGCGGGCTGTTCGTGCCAGGCACAGGATCCTGCACACAGGAGGCTGTCAGGATGAATGAATAAGGAAACGATCTCAGGATTCCTGGCCCCCGGGCCTGTGCTGAAGGTGGACGGACCAAATAAATGGAAGGCTTTCAAAAATATACCCACACCACTGTGACTCTCCCAGCTGGGAGAGACTGAGCTGCGCCACCCGCCACCCAGACCCACGCCCGGCCCCGTGGGCACGCACCCCCCAGGGCTCCGCAGAGGGTGCCTGCTCTCCCGAAAGCACAAGGACATTTTTGTCCCGGCTCCACAAGCCCACTTCGCACACTAACAAAGCCCCACATTCTCCTGGCACCCAGGCTGGCACCTGGGTGTCTCATGACAGATCTGCGAGCACCCAGAGCAGCCTGGGGAATGAGTGCGTGGTCTCCAGGGAGACGCAAGAGGGTCCTCTCTGTCTTCCTGCCTGACCCATCCTTGCCCAGGAGAAGCAAGGTTAGAGCAGGCCTGTGTGGCAGCGCTGAAGAGGCAGGCCTGGCAACAGAGCGGGTATCCGTGAACACGAGAATACGCACCTGACTCTAGCACGGCTGATGGGGACAGTGTAAACGGGTACTGCCCGTCCCAGAAATAGGTCATCGGGGCTACAGAGATGTTCATGTCCTTTGGCCTATGACCTTATTTCTGTCAATTTTCCTAAGAGGACTAAAAGGGTTCCCCCTTTCCCTAGAGAGGGCAGCACACTGCAGTGCAGACAAACAGCCATGCTCAGTCTCTCCCAGAAAATTACAGGCTGACTGACGAGGGTGCCGCACCCCAGCCTCACAGGCCATGTCCCCGCCCTCTTGCCCCCGGGGAGGGCACAGTAGCACTGCCTGGGTCCCACGCTAGATGGAGCATGGTCATAAATGTCCTTCTGGTGGCCCCACTGGCAATAAAAAGCCCCCAATCTTACAATTTCAAGGGCAATCTCATTTGATGCCTCCAAGAGGACCCTACTCTATCACTTCCAGGACGTTGGCCTGCTCCGTGGGCTGGGGTCCTCATCAGGGCACAGGGTGCTCAGTGGAATTGCTTCTGGTGCTTGCTGAAGATAAATTCAACTTCGGAGCTTGGGGGGTGGGCAGTCTCAGAGGCTAGATTTTAGGTGGGGCGGACGACTTGGCCTCTTGGTGCTCTAGGGACACAACCCAGGACCCGAGGAGCAGGGGCCACCACACTCCTGCTTCAGTCACTCGTCGGGTCCCCTGGAGTTAATGTTCTTAAAACCACCAGCAAGGCAGTCCCTTCACCTTGCAAAAGAGGGAGGCCACTCCAGAGAGAGAAGCCATGGGCTCAGAATCACGCTGCGACTTCAGGCGGTGCAAGGTCCAGCTTCACATGGCTAGATCCCAGAACTGGCACCGTGTCCCGAACCAGCTTGACGCCCCGAGGGGAGAGCCTGGAATGGAGCACCTCTGGTGGTTGGGGGCGTGGGGTCAGAAGGAGGACAAGCAGAAAGATGGGGTGATGTAGCTGGAGGGCGACCATGTATTCTGGGTTTTTTTTACTTTTAAGATGAATGGGGGTGAATGGAACTTTGGGTCAATTTGCCTTCTGGCTACCATGGCTATGGTCACAATAAAAATAGCAGCAATAGGATTCTATTGCCCTCAGACTGAATTAGCTGTCAGTCACTGTCTGTCCTACCCCTGGCCTCTTCCAGCCAGGACCAGTTGGATCTGGGGTGGATAGCTGACCTAAAGTCAGCCAGCTCATTGGTTGGCCTGGGACCAATCAGATTCTCCAGAGAGGACAGCTAGTAGACAGTGGTGCTGGAGCCTGAGCAGGGCCAGGCCACTGGGTGTGTGGTAGAGAGGGAACACATGGGCCAAGGGACGTGTAGACACAGTGAGAGAGACAGACAGACACAGAGGCTGACCACAAGTCATGAGAAGGAGATCCCTGAGCGGGAGAGAACAGATGTGGATCCTAATGATGCTTCTTATTCCAGTTCCCTGAACTATCCATGAGATTTTCCCGGAGCCTTTACTCCCTGTTGTTAGCTGGACTGGAGTTAGCTGCAGGGGTCTCTGCTCCTTGCACCTATGGGCACTTTTCCCCAAAGCCCACCCCAAGCCCTGCAGAAGGCAGCCATCCAGGGGGAAAGCCAGCCAAACATGACCACATGACCCGCCCCTTTGGCTACAAGGGAAACATCCACGCAAATACCCTGACGCTGGGCTAGGGCTCCTGAACCAGCTTGTGCCCCGACATCCATCCTTTAAGATCAAGAAGCAAAACCTGCTCCAACAGGGGCAGCTGGCAGTGACCCTAAGCAGATCATACATGCCCCCCCCCCCCACCTGGAGTCGTCTGGTGGATAGGACAACCGTTCACATGCTTTTGCTGTGCACTGGAAATTATAGGATCTTAATGTGGCTCTTTTACAAAATCAGAAGCTGCAATTTCCAGTTTGAGCTCAGAATGACCTAGCACAGAGGTTCCCAAAGTGTGGTCTCTAGACCCGAGTCACTGGGGAACTTGTTGGAAATACACAAATCTCAAGTTCCACTCGAACCTGCTGGATGGCCACTCTGGGGAGGGGCTAGCCTTCTGTATCAGAACAAGCCATCTAGGCAATGAATTCTCAAGTTTGAGGATCACTGACCTAGTTCAACCTCTTCATTTTAATTAATTAATTTATTTATTTATCTATTTATTTTCAAACTCTTCATTTCAGAGCAGAGCAAACTGAGGCTCGGGAAGGGAAGAGTCTACCCAAGGCCAGTCAGGGCAGGTTGGCATGTGGAGAGGGCCTAATTCACTGTTCCCTGCACCCCCGGCAGCTCCAGGAGCCCTTGTCCCTTGTCACCTCCCAGGGAGCAGGGAAGGACACAGCAGAGAGGCATTCCTGCCCACCCAGCTGTGTCTCGCAAGCCCTGCAGTCTCTGCACAGTTTGGTGAGGAGGGCCGGGTGGGGTGCTTTGCTAACTGACGTGAGCACCCCTCCCTCAGCTCAGAAGGGGTGGGTTGGATGGGAGGGTGAAAGGGCCACCTGTGCCCAGACCACGTGTCCAGGCATTATAACCAAGGAGCTGATACAACTGGCCACCTTTACGGGTGAGCTCAGGAGTCAGGAGTTCTGGTCCCAGTGGCTGCTGACTTGCTCTGTTACTGGGTGAGTCCATTTGCCTTTCTGAATCTGTTTCCCCATCTGTAAGTTCTGTGACTTAACAACAAGCTACTTTTAGCCAAAATTTTACCTGGAATCCAAGATGAACTAAGGGCCCAAGGGTCACCTTTAGGGTCACTACCCAACGAAGCAGGGAACGGGGAGCTCAGCCAGTAAATACATCCTTGGGCCCGGCCCTGTAGATGCTTGGTCCATCCCACCCAGTGGCCAACACAGGAAGTACGGTCACTCGGGCTCCTAGAGCTGAGCCGTTCCCACCTATGACACCTGAGTCTCTCATGACCTACCCCTCGCCCCACTCTCCCGGGGTATAGCCCTCAATCCTTCTTCATTTCTCCCTCAAAATGCCCACAGCCCCCGCCCAGGAGGCCTGGGGTTGCTGCCTGGACCTCATGGCCACTTGTCCTATAAGGGCTGGGCCTGGGGTGCCAAGCGAGCCAGGGGCAGGGCCTTTGACTGTTACCTCCAGGTCTCCCTTGGTGATGGACTCCTCCTCCACTCGGAACTGCAGGTCCTCCACCTTCCTGCGGGGGGAGAGGCGGATGAGCAGGCTTTGCCCAGGTAGGCGGGCTTCCCCAAGCCAGCAGTGGCAGACAGGTGAGGCCACAGACGCACAGACTCCGTGCTCAGGCCATGCGGAAGGCGCCGTCCCAGTGGAGCAGACACCTGCCTGAAGCCACGTGGCCCACAGAGCAGATCCTCCTGCAGACTTCCAGCCCTCCCAACCACCTGTGCTGTGCTCCACGCAGAGACTGGGAGCTCCACTCTCCACTCTCACCTGGGATGTTTAATGCAACCCTGCCCCCGCCCGGGGTGGCTGTGGGAACAAATGGAAGGAGGACTGAAATGGAAGCGGAGTAAGGCTGGGGACCACTCTGTTTGCATCACCGCAGGGAACAGATGCTGCCACATGGAACAGGGCTGGGGGAGGAGAATAGGCAGGCTTCTTACTCTGCTGACTCCGCACTCACCTGCAGGCCTCAAAATCGGGGCGGGGCCCAGAGTCCCAACCCCACTGCTCCCTGATGTGGTGGGGAGCCATTCACCCACCCGCATGCCACAACACCACAGGAGGGACGCAGGGACACCACAGCTCACAAAGCCGCTCTCACTGGGGCCTCCTGACAGCTCCCAGCATCCGGACGAGGAAAACTGAGGCCCAGAAAGGGCAAGGAACCTGCCCAAGGTCACCCACCAAGTATAATACAATGTTGGGACTTGCACCCAGGCCCTTCCTGAACACAACTCCACAGTGTTTTAAAAATCTGTTTTTGTTTGTCGGCATCAGGTGCGTTACCATGGGAATGAGATGTGTGGGCCCTGAGGAGCATCTCAGGCAGAAACAAGACCTCCCCTCCCTGGTCAGATGGCAACGATGGCCCGTGGAGCGCACGCCTGGCGGAAAGCCCCGAAACCGCCCACGGAGGCGGAGGGATGGAGAGACGGAGAGGCAGAGGGGGCTGCATGGGGAAGGGGAGGAAGCCGCAGAAATGTGTCAGCCAGGAGACAGAGAGGCTCCTGGGCCAAGGGAAACCCTGTCCCCTGTCAGCTCTGAGCCACCAGGCGCCCCAGGACCAAACCAGGCCAGAAGCCCATCCCCACCAGCCGCCCTGCCAGGGCAGAAAGAATCAGCAGCACAATGAACAGGCCGGTCCCCTCCCAGCTCTGGGCTCATTTCCTCACCCGGGACAGGCACTATTACCCGTTTCCTAGGCTAACGGTAAGACTGAGACACGAGGTAAAGCACGCGGCATGGGGCTCACACCCAGGTGCAAGGTGTTTCCAGCAGCCTTCTGTTGAGGCTTCTCCAAGCCTCAGTTTCTTGATATATGAATGGAAATAAAGCCTCTGGGCAGCAGCTATGAGCTCCATGCACGGAACCTGGCCCAGGGCGGTGCTCTGTGGACCTGAGCTGGTTCAAGGGGTGGAGACACTGGGTCTTCTTCACAGTGCGTGTCTCCCCAGGAGCACCAGGCATGAGAGCCAGCCCCTGCCCGGGCATCCTCCTCACAGGAGGCTGCCCAGGCTGTGCAAGGTGTGAACAGTGAACCCCACCGCTGGGGAGAAGTGTGGTGCTGCCCTGTGCTCGGCATCATGCTGGGTGCTTTACTAGAATCCTCTTGTAAGTCCTCCCAGCAGCCTGTAGAGGCGGGAGTCACCACCCCACTTTACAGACGGACAACAGAGGCCTGTGTAGCTCACGTCATTAGTGCAGGTGACACAGCCTGTGCATGGTGGGGGCAGGGTCCTGAGCCCGTGCTCTTCCTTGTCACCCTTCAGGAGGCTCAGTAAAAATGCCCCCCCAGGAGCAGGCAGGGGCAGCACATACCTTCTCTCCTCCTCCAGCTGGTTGGACAGGTCCACCTTCTCCTTCCGCACGCTCTCCACCAGCAGCCGGGCCCGCTGCAGCTTCTCCTCCGCTTCTGCAACATACTGGGCCCCCAGCAAGGGCCGAAACCGGGTCAGCCTCCTTCCGGGGGCCAGGGACCAGGTCCCCCGACCTGGGGGAGGGGTGGGAAGGAGCAGGGGTGGTACAAGGAGTTGGACCTGGAACCCCAGCCACCCCAGCTGCCTTACCAGCCCAAGGGGGACACAGACCGTGGGCCTGATGTGAGGACTGGGCCCAGCCAAGTGCCTCACACAGCGGAAACCTCAAGTTTCGCATACCTAGCACCCCAATATCCGCCACCTCCCCCAACCCCCAAGGGCCTAAATCGTGTTGTCTTGTGAAGGCCCCTGTCACAGCACATGTGCAAACTTGGTTTTATTAATTTCGGTATCCAAGGGAGGGGTGAACTGGCCCCGAATGGAGACAAGAGCCCAGAGGGGGCTCTCAGGCTGCTCATCAAGGAAGAGCAGACATGTGACAGCAGGTGACTCAAGGCCACGGGCAAGGGCTGACTTCACTGAAATCCAACCCACAAGTCTGCTGGGAAGCACAGTCTGAAACGTGGACAGTTGTCTACAAAAAAATGCACACAAGAGTATTATTTAGAAAAAGGGAGAAATTGGAAACAATTTAAACAATAGCAAGGGTCGACAAGGACGCAGCCCGTGGCAGATGGCAGTGCAGCTGTTCAAGCAGGGGAGACTTTGCTACAACCTAGAGAATGCTTGCATTAAGGATGTAGAAAAAAGCAGGAAACAGTTGCTATACAGGTTCTTTTATTTTTCTAATCCTCACCCAATGATATATTTATTGATTTTAGAAAAAGAGGAAGTACGGAGGGAGGGGAGAGAGAGAGAGAGAAAGTGGGAGACAGAGAAACAGTGATGTGAAAGAGAAACATTGATTAGCTGTCCTGACTGGGAATCAGACCTCCAACCTAGGTATGGGCCCTGACCCAGGATCAAACCCACAGCCTTTTCGGCGTACTGGACAACACTCCAACCAGTGGAGCCACCCAGCCAGGGCTATGTCCAGGTTCTTAAAGTGCATGTACCTATCTCCACTGGAAGGACATTCTCGGAGAGGAAGGGTCTTCTCTGCACACACAAGTTCTCCGCCCTGGGCGCGGGTGACAACACGCCTAGCCCGAGGAGGCTGCTGGCGCCCTGTGGGTGACCGCCACCCCGCCTGCCCACCCACCTGCTCATGCTGTGCCTTGAGCAGGGCGATCTCCTTCTCCACCTCACAGATGTGGCTCGTGGCCTTGGCCACCTCAGCCCGCTCCAGGTCCCGTTCGGCCAGCAGCTGCTCAATGTGCTGCTGCTTCTCCTTCAGGGCCTCTTGCAAGGCAGTCGTGCCTGAGATCTTGCGGGCATAGCGCGAAGAGGTCTCCGTGAGCTGCGGAAAGGCAGAGCGCAGGCAGGACTCAGGGGTCGAGCACCATCCGGATAAGCCGCAGCTACCGCACAGGTGGGGGCCCAAGTGCCTGGATGCCCAGGCTCCTGCTCCTCCTCCTGCTAGTGCCCCCACGGGGGCACTTATGCAGGGAAGTCTACTATTTCAGATTCAGGAAACAACCCCTCCCAGGAGAGTCACAGCTAAGACTGGGACTCACGGGGGCGGGCGGGGGGGGGTTGCTCCTTTCTCTGGGGCCAGGAGGAGCCTCCCATTCTACACTGACTGGGCTTGGATAGAAGGCTCCCTGCCTAGAGGCATGGCCTCACCTTTTCCCCTCACCCAGGGTGGCCACGGCAACTTTCTGAAGCCCCTGCCCTGCACCTGCATGACCTGCCCCGCATCTGTATGACCGTGTTAAAGATTAACTCCAACAAAAGGGTTTAGGCTACTGACAAATCAGTGATATAAAAATGATAATGTAAATGGATCAATTTCCTTTGTTAAAAGATATACTCTTCAATCTTTGTTCAAAAACTCCAAACTGAGGATGCCTGGAGCTAGTGCCAGACAGGGACAGATCAGGACACCTGGATCCCTCTGTCTACGACCCCCGTACACACCCCAGGGTCCCTCCCCAGCCCCGCCCTCACCAGGCCACTGCGGCTGGGCCGGCCCCCCACGGAAGAAGCCACGGAGCTGACGGAGCTGATGGAGGAGCTGCTGGGGCTGTGGGTCAGCGCCGAAACACCCATGGCCATACGCTTGGTCTTCTTGGCCTTGGCCGGGCTGGTGGACGGGAAGCCGATGCGGATCACCTTGTGGATGGGTGCAAAGAGACCAAACTTGGGTGGGCACTGGAAGTACCTGGGGGAGCAAGAGAGACCCACGCTGCCATGATGGCTGCACAGCCTGGAGCCTCGCCCCCCCACCCCCCCCCAGAGCCCAGCAGAGAGGCTCACCCCGGCGGCCCAATCACCCAGACCCAAAGACTGACAGATGGGGCTCCCAGAAAGGGAACAGAGGTAAGTAGGGCCTGCAGCTGTGAACAGCTGTTGGGCATTTTTTTTTTTTTTTTGGTCAGAGGAGGTTTGGAAATAACAATGACTGAACTCTGTGCCAGTCCCTTTTCATGAATGCTCATTACAAGCCCCCAACTACTCTGCTGTTATCTATGTTTCACAGACAAGGAGGCTTTGGCTCAGAGAGGTTAAGTAACTTGACCACAGTCACTCAGCACATCAAGTGCCAAAGCTGGGACTGGACCCCCTAGCTTACTAGGCTCCAAAGCCAACTATGCTTGGCTCCCACACAACATGCAGAGGCCACCAGCCATGTCTGCAGCCCCACTCTAGTGGCTGCCCTTGGACCACCCATGGAATTCCCTCCATAGAGGCAAGAGCCTGAGAGAGACACTGTGCAGTGGGGTGGGGGCTGCCACCCAGTCTGCCCCTGAATTCAGAAAGCACAAGTAGGTTGAGAGAAAGATCTGTCATGAAAACAGGAAGGCAAAGTATTGTTATGGAAACTCTGGGTGATCTTCTCTTGAAATCTCTCTGCTCCAAGATTCTACATAGGATCAGGGGAGCTACTCCTGTCCAGTGTCTGACTCACCTTGAAATTGCCTCCCATCCCTCCTCTTCCCACACTAAGGCCTGTGCTTGGGCCAACCCCCCAGCCTAACATACCTTCCTCCTCAGAGCTGTCACAACCTCTCTGGCCACAGAATCTAACCCAGGGACAGCCAATGCGTGAACGCAGGCCACCTGGTCTTGGCCCACATCCCTGACACTGTTCACCCATCGTATCACTGCACCCCACCCCGCCCACCGAAATGAGCCCAGACACAGCCTTAGACCCTCTTGCAAGGCAGTCATGCCTGAGATCTTATGGGCACAACGTGAAGAGGTCTCTACGAGCATTCCCAGCATTCCCAGTAGTCGATTCCCTTTAATCAGAGACAGCAAAGAACCTGGAACCAGTTGTGAGCCCACCCCTGGTTGCAGAGCACAGTTTACTGTGTGACTGCCTGCCCGTGTCACCCAGGAAATCCCCGCAGGCAGAGACCACCGCCTCTCCTAGCACTTGCACCCCGACTCCGTGTGGCCTTCAGCATGGCCTCTCTGGCCTCCATGGGGGATGATATTCCCCTCACCTGTCCCCTGTGCTGCTGTGATGGAAGGATGGAGGCAGCAGCTATACTGTGCTGTCTGGTATAGCCACCCACATGCTCAGCACTGGCTTCCTCAGATGCTCCATCCCTGTCCCCTGTCCCCAACCCAGGCAAAGAGAAGCTCCCGCCCACACCCTTGGGGGAAGCCCACCATACCTGGTGCCCGCCACTGCCCCATCATTCTTCCCAAGGGGCTCGTCCAGCTCCACGCCACACCACTCGCCCTTGGCAAAGTCTGTCTCCCCCACGTACCGCACCACACCAGTCTTTGTCCCGCCAACCTGTTGGCACACAGAGAGACTCAGGTCTAGAGGATACCATGGGCACAGGCAGAGATGGTGCAGGGGCTCAGGGGCCCAGGCCCACCCCATCCCTCCCTTCCTGTGTGTAGGAGAGAGGGGCGCCAGCAGTGAGGGGGAAGGCCTAAGGACGGCTGGGAGGGACACAGGTATAACCACTGCTTCCCAGGGCTGTCCCACGCGAGAGCTTTGGAGACAGGCCTGCATTCACACTCTGCTGTGTGAGCTTGGGCCAGCTACCTAGCTGAGCGTCAGCATCTTCACCTGTAGAAAGGGTGTTTATGAGGATTAAGTGCTGCATGTGCAGTGTCTCAATACATTTTATTCTTTTCTAAAGATTGCATTATTCTTAGAAAGAGAGGAGAGAGGGAGAAAGAGAGGGAGGGAAGCAGCGATGTGTGAGAGAAACACTGACTGCTTGCCTCTGCCACGCCTCCAACTGGGGACTGGCCCACAACCCAGGCATGTGCCCTGACCAGGAATCGAACCAGTGACCTTTCAGTTCATAGGCCAATGCTCAATCCACTGAGCCACAGAAGCCAGGGCAAATTTTATTCGTAAAAGATGGTTCAAAGGGTGGTTGCCAGGGGCTGGCAGGAAGAGGGAAACAAAGAGTTATAGTTCAATGGGAATGGAGTTTCAGTTTTACTCGATGAGAATGATGTACAGATCGGCTGGCTGAATGACAATGTGAATACTGAACTGCACACTTAATAGTTAAGAAAGTAAACTTTATGTAATGTGTATTTTACCACAGGTGAAAAAAAACCCTCATAGGACAAGCTAGGATGAATATTACTATAAAAATAGTTATATTTTCAAAATTAAAATTATTTATACATAAAGAGTCAAATACTCCCAAAACCTTAAAAAGTCTAGAAGTTTCTCTGCCTTTTTCCAAAAACAAAACTTTAACTCTTTAAGCTGAATTTTTTTTGGTATTTTACTTTACCTCCATACTTCTAAATAACATGCTTATATTGCTCCTTCCTGCCTTTTCAATTGTGGGTGCCATTCACCGAGGTCCCATCAAGGAAGGGGCAGGGTTAGGTCCCGTCCCCACGGCACCACACCCACCTCCAGGCTGCTGCCTTCTTCCACAAGGAGAGGTCTTCATTGACGGGACGGTTTACAGCGCTGGGGCTACATGACCACACCTCCCAGGGAGACCGCGCTTGCTGTTCTTTTCCTGCGCAACTTTGACCCTACAGATGACAGTGACTGCCTTTTATGACTGCTTGCCTAGTTCTTAGGGACTTAGCTCTCCTTCAGCCCCAAACTCTTTCAGCAGTCTAACTCTCCCACCAGGATGTTCAGAGGCATTGGGAGTTCCACCCAGCTCTTTCTGAAGAAGACTTTTCTGCTGCCGACGGACTGGTTCCCGGCCCCTCAGCTTGGAGGCTGCAGCCTGGGGCCTCTCACCACCATCACTCTGAGACACCCCTTCACCTCTCTCCTGCGCTGGATCCGTTTCCCGGGTCCTATGTCTTCCGCTCTCCCCAGGATACTCACTTATTTTGGTAGAGCAAATCCTCCCATAGTCTTCGAAGAAAACGTGCACGAGGAAATAAAATATATGAGCATTTGCATTACTGAAAATGGCCTATCCTCATTTTTTGGTGGGGGGGGATTCACATAAAATAAACTTCACCATTTCATAGTGTACAGTCCGGTGGCTTTTAGTGCATTCACAGCCACCGCTGCGATCCAATCCCAGAACACTTCACCACGCCAGAACGAAACCCCGTGCCCAGCAGCAGTCGCCGCCTGCCTGTCGCCGCCTGCCTGTCCCCCGCTCCCACCATCCACTGGTCTACTTTCTGTCTTTGGAGCTTCGTGTATTCTGGGCGTGTCCCACAAGTGGAACCATACAACAGGACCTCTGTGCCTGACCTCTTTCGTTTAGCATCCATGTTTATCAGCGTCGGTGCTCCGTTCCTTTCTAGGCCAAACAACGTTCCCTTGTGTGGATCACACCACTTTTTGTTCATCCATTCAGCCACCGACGGACACTTGGCTTGTCCCCACTGTGGTTATGATGAATAATGTTGCCGTGAACATTCACCTGCAAGTTGTATGAACACCCACTTTCGATTCCCTTGCTACACTCACTGGTAAAGGAGAGTCTGGCTGGATCTCTTCCTTCAGAATTTCAAAGGCTCCCTTTGTGTGTTCAAGAATCCAGTGTTGCCGTCGAGAAGTTCAAAGCCATTCTGAGTCCCGATCCTTTATGTGAGCCTGTGTGCCACCCTGGAACCTGCAGGGTTCTCGCTGTGTCCCAGGGCTGTGCAGTGTTCAGCTAGTGTGGGCCTCTTCCCACCCCCTCCCCTGGGCTCCCATGGGTCCTTGCAGCCAAGGAACCCTTGTTGATCCTGAAGGCTTTTCTTGGAGAGCTTACGTGACTCCCCTCCTTCCTTCCTCTGACCCCGTGCTCCAACCACTGCCACCAACGCTGGATCTACTGAACAGATTTTCTGATAGTCACACCCTTCTCTCCTATTCTGCACATTGTGGCTCTGTTCTCTGGGGGATTTCCTTACGTGCATCCTCTGATACTTCTGCAGAGTTTCTCGTATCTGTAATCAGTTCTTTCATTTCCCAGAGCTCTTCTGTTCCCCGAATGTTCATATTCACACGTTCAGTGGTATTCTGCTAGGATTTAATGGGTATATTGCTTCTCGTTTCAAAAAAGACCAGCTGTTCTTCCCGCAGAAGCTTCTCGTGCTCTCCAGCGTGCAGGGCAGAGGCTGAGCAGCCAGCATCCCAGGAGCAGAGGGAGGGAGAGGCCAGTAGGGAAAGGGGCTCAGCCTTCAGGACAGAAACGTTCACTTAATCCTCATTTTTCAGGCCAGCGTGCCTGGGGTTCCACCAGGCAAAGACTCTCTACCCTCTCAGGAGATAAAGTGTCCATCCCAGACGTCTGCTAGAGGGACAGAGGGACAGTCACTGGGCAGAAGGGAGCAGGGATGAACAGGGACAGGGAAGCGAGAGATACTTCCGACTGGTTCTCTGGTTTCTGGCCCTGACATCAACCCCATTTCCAGAGGCCGCCCCACAGCTGATTCCTGAACCCGGGGTTCCTGAGAGAAACCTGGACGGCCTCTCTGCTCCCCTCCTGCTGCCTGTGGGCTCAGCAGTGCTGGGCACGGCTTCATTTCTGCCTTTCCTCTCCTGCCTTCTTTGTCCGTGAGGGTTCAATACCTTATTTTTTATTGGGTTGGCCAGAAAGTCCATGTGAGTTTTTCCATAAAATAAAAGACACATTTTCATTTTCACTAATAACTTTATTGAGTTGGCTATTTTGAGTGTGTCAGCTGTCTCCTGTGTGGTATAACGCTGACTGTTCTCAACTAATGTCTTGATTTGATCGCTACTAACATCAACTGATCTACCCGACTGTAGAGCATTGTCCAGTGAGAGATCTCCAGCATGAAACTTCACAAACCACTTCTGACACGTTCGATCAGTCACAGCACCTTCTCCGTACACTGCACAAATCTTTCTTTTTGCATTTCAATCGCATTTTTACCTTTCTTGGAATAATGAAGCATGATACACCAAAAACGTTGCATATTTTCTTCCATTTTTAATATTAAAATGACTGCACAAAAATTCACCATTTTGATGTTTTTTTTTTTAATGTACATTGGCATGACGGCTGCCACAGTACGATCTAACAAAACTGCTCCAAATGAAGTTACAACTAAGCGCTACTAGAGCTATCTTATGGGAAAAAACAAACTTTTTGGCCAACTCAATATTTATTTATTTTACTCCCCCCGAGAACATACTTACTGATTTTAGCGAAAAGGAAAGGGAGAGAGAAAGAAAGGGAGAGACATATCAATGTAAGAGAGAAACACGGATGGTTGCCCTTCATATGCACCCCGACCGGGAACAGAACCTGCGACTCAGGCATGTGCTCTAACCAGGAATTGAACCCATGATCTTTAGGTTTACAGGATGGCGCCCAACCAACTGAGCTATACCAGTCGGGGCTAATACCTTTTAAAAAAAAATCCTTTCACTGTCTTTCTAGTGCCATTCAGGGGAGAGTGAAAGTAAATGTGTTTATCTGCCATGTCTATCTGAACCCAGGTGTGACTTTCTGTTACTTTGTCAGTCACACCTAAGCATGCCCTAGGTGTGCCTGAAGGAGACCAGCCCCCTAATTAAAACTTACTCCACTCCCACCATTTCATAAGGGCTGGCTACATGCTAGGCACAGAGAACCGAATTTGAAACTCACTAAGGCAGGCAGTGCACCCCGTTCCTGGATGAAGAGGCTGAGGTTCAGAGCAGTCAAGCAGAAGAGTCTGGCTGGCCACACTCTGCTGCCTCCTCAACCCCAGCTAGGCTCAGCTCCCAGGCCCCCCACAGCGGAGCCCCTCTCCCCTTGGGTGGGAAGCCATCTCTCAGGACACTGTTCCCATACCTAACCAGGCCAGCCTGGAGGGACACAGCCCTGTGGAGGACCCAGTGGCCCAGCGGGGAAGGGTCGGCGGGACAGACTGCCCGGTGGGCAGGTGCACACTGCATTATCTGCAAGGCTGGGCTGGTCTTGGCTGGGAGATTGCAGACGTGCGGAGAGCAGGTGCCCGCAGTACAGGTGGTCCTCTGAAAAGGCCCCTTGGCCCATCCCTCTCAGGATGCTTCTGTGGCCAGTACGTGAGGGACAGAGGCTTCACCTGTGTGGAGATGCTCCACGCAGGTCCGGCTTCAAGGAAGGCCTTGCTGCCCTGCGTTGAGCCCCAGGGGACTGGCCTTTGCTGCAGGACCCCTCACTGGAGATGATGCCCTTCCTGGGGCAGCGACACCTGGGGACTGAGCGAGGCAGGCCAGAAAGGCCGGACGGACACCTACGCTCCATACAGGGTGCTGTGATGGACAGTCTCACTCCAGCACGCCCCCTGGTCAGCCAAGGCCTGTCTGGTCTGCGCTGCAGTCTGACTTCTTCCGCCCATCTTCCACAGACACTAAAATCCCTAATAAGCATCTGCACCCCAGACCCACCTCAGCAACCACTTCCGGAGAACCCAATGTGCCATGGGTGGTCAGAGACCTCTCCCGCCACCTGGCGCTGACATCTGTCTCCTTGGGGCTTTGGCCCTGGGGTGCCCCTTGGAACCACAAGCAGCCAGCCAGGCCTCTTCCTTCCTGAGATAGCTTTCTCTGTTCCTTGCTGATTATACCCCATACTGTCAACTGTAGGGTACCAAGACATTTCCATTCCCCCACCCAGACTGCTGGACACACTAAAGGGGGAGTAGACAGGGAACATTCCTAGGCTGGAAGGCAGAAGCCCCGAGTCCCCACCCCAGCCTTGCCCATGGCCTGCAGTGTGACTCTGAGCCAATACTGGCCCTCTCTGAGCCTCACCATCCTCAACCATACAACAAACAGGGCCTGGTGGTTCCTGCCGCAGCAGGCCAGTCTATGAGTCTACGTCAGCTCTCACCGGCCAGTGACCCTCCAGTGAGAGTGTCTTCCTAACCCCTCCTGTCACCAAGTCTTAACCTGCCCTCTTAGTTCCTGCTGCTCTGTAATTCCAGCCTGGAATGCCTTATCTTCCATCACCTCAATCCTAAACTGGTGGCTGCGTGGCTGGCCCCTGAGTCTGTCACACCAGGCCATGCTGCCTCTGAAACCAACCTCCCAAAAACCCCTGCAGACAGACCGCCGCCTGGGACGGGCTTTCAGGACCACGCCCTGGGGCTCCTGCAGGCCCCAAGGCGGACACTGTCTTAGGGCAGCTCTCTGCTAGGTCAGCCAGGCAGCCAGGACCCCTCCACACATTACCCAGGCCTGGAAAGTGTCCAGGACCAAAGGCAGTGGAGGGCTACCCAAGGCAGAAGGAAATTTAGAGGTGGCCTGGGGTACCAGGGTCCCACTGGGCCTGGGTCCTGACTCAGATCCGCCTGGCATGGTATAAAAAGCTATGTGACTTTGGACGAGTCACTTCACCTCTCTGCTCCCACCTCTGCCGGGAACCCCCACCCCAGACACCCAGGACCCTTGAATGCTTATCCAGAGCAAGACCCCAAACTTGCCCAGGCCAAGCTTTGAGAGAACTTGGGCAGAAAGGGCTTTAGAAGAGGACACTGGGCAGAACAGAGCAGATCAGTGCTGGAGGAGTTTCAGGCACTAGCCTGACAGGTGATCTGTGTTTGTACTGGGGCTGCGGAGGGGCAGAGGGTGGGGAAGGCCAAGGCAGGGCAGCCGGCCTGTGGGCCCAACTCGGCCCCTTCCACCCTGAGTGCTGTGGGAGACTTGGGTCTCTGAGTCTCAGGCCTCGGTCTGTGAAATGCAACATTTGCTTTCATGGGAGACTCTGAGAACGAGAGGTGATCCTGTAGCCCAAAGTGCAACTCCAAACCGCGCTGGAAACTCTGTCTCAGGCTGGCGTGGGACACGATCTCCAACACCCAAGTGACACTATTCTGAGAAGTGCAGCGTGTTCTCCTGTGGTCTCCAGGTGTCCCTCTCACCCCGCCTCCTCAGAGCCCGTCTGCCCAGCACCCTCGGGACTACCTGTGCTTATTCTCACCCAACACTGGGGCTCTTGAAGGACAGCGTCAGCCCAGAGCCACCCTGGCCACCCGGGCCCTGGATTTGGCACAGCAGGTCATGGCCTTATCCTGTGTACCTTGCCACTTCCAGCCCAGGCCTGGTTCACAGCAAGTGCCAGGAAAACACTCTTGCATTCATATTACAGAAGGATGAATCCAGGCTCTGAAGGACTTGGGGGCCACTGCCCCCTTCCCACCTGGCCCCAACTGTTGGGAGCACCAGAGAAGAGGGGACCCCTGGTAGGAAGCCTTGGTTAGAGAGCCCTTTGGTTCCTGAAACCCAGTTCCCTCCTCCACAGCAACACCGAGCACTCTCCATTATGGTTCATTAGACGTCTGAACCAATCGCCCGAACCTCGGCCAGGGGTCTTGAGCAGCCTGGTCCCTGGCCTTTCCCAGTACAGGCCTGGCACAGCCACGATGGTGGCCCAGGTCAGTGGATATTATCAACGACAGCTAACACTAAGTATCAGGCACCATGTAAAAGCAATACACTTGTTAATGCATTTCAACTTATGAGAGAGGTACTATTAAAATTCCCGTTTTATAGATGGAAAAACAGGCTCAGAAAGGTTACGATGCCTGCCCAGGGTCACAGAGCGACAGTCTGCAGAGCCCACTTAATCTGTTGTCTCCCTGGTCCCTCCGTGTGGTTCTAACAAGGAGTGGGCGGCCTGGCTTGGACCCCACCTGAGCCCCAGAGTCCACCCCGCCAGCCCCCAGGGTCCAGCTTGCCCACATGGGGTGCAGCGGTCAGGGAAAGGGACTCACCAGCACACGGTCTCCCAGGCGCAGGTCCTTGTCACCCCGCTTCACGGAGCCACTGTCCGAGAGGTTGGAGCCCGACTCGTTGCCTGTCTTGACAGAGCTGTTGAGGACGCTCTCCCGAAGGGGGATGACGCGGCTGGTCAGCGGGGGCGTGGCTGTGCCCGAGTGCAGGGACAGGTTCTGGGCGGTCAGCGACTCCACGGAGTGGGCGTCGCTGCCCGAGCCATCGGCGGTGGGCTGCCGGGTTAGCTTGGAGGGCCTTGTGAAGATGCCCTGCAGGGCCGGGCACTCGAAGTAGCGCACTCCGCCCACAGCGCCATCGTTCTTGCCCACTGGCTCATCCAGCACCACACCCGCCCACTGGCCAGGTGCAAACTGTGTCTCACCCAGGTACTGCACCACGCCTGGCTTCACGCCGTTCACCCACACCCGCTCGCCCACCTCAAAGTCCCCCACGAAGTCATCGCCCACCTCGGCCGCCTTCGGGCCAGGCTTCTCGGCAGCGACAGGTGTGGCCACGGCGGAGGAGCCCGAGGCCTGCTTGTGCAGGGGGGAGCCTGTGGGGCAAGGAGAGAGGCAGAGGTTAGGGCTGAGTGCGAGCTGGAGGGTGTCAGCACTGGCTACCTGATGGGGAAACTGAGGCAGGTACGGCTGGCAGTGTGGCCCTGAGCCAAGGTTTCATTCCAGGTGGGCCATGAGCAACCCTCAGTCTCTCTCTACTTGTCCAACCCCTCTGGAAAGTTCTAAGGATTAAAAGCTCAGGAAACTGCCTCCTCAGAAGCAATACTTTCCATTGCTTAGGGTCATTCAAACTCAAAGGCCAAGAATGAACCCATTATTGAGGGTCACAAGCTGCCACCTCTCTCCCCAGGTGGGCTCAGACCTTGGGAGTGGTCTCAGTGCCCTCCGTCCTCTTCCCCAGGCAGCCCTGGGCCCCATGAAAGGGCTCCCTGCCTGTTTCTTGACAGCTGGCCACAGCCACAGACATCTTGGAGCAGAGAAAGGAAGAGCCAAGAAAACCCTCTTACTCCAGCCCCAAGCCCCTTCTCACTCCCCCCTCCTTCCCAAGCCTGAAGCCCCAGGGCTGCAGAGACCCGGAAAGTGGGAGGGAGGCGGAAGCAGGTGCGTAACCTCATTCCTAGGACTGAACTTGTGGTTCTCTGGCCTGAACTGGGTCCCCTGCCCTCCTTATAGAAGGCATGACCCTGAGGCTTAGAGAGGCAAGGGCTTTGCCAAGGCCACAGCAGAAATGGGACTCAAACTCCAGGAGGGCCTGCCTCCCAGTCTCCAGTGTGCCCCAGACACCGAAAAGGAAGGGAAGGGAAGTGACTTGCTCCAGGTCACTCAGGTAACGACCCCACCATGCTCCGTGTGTATCTGGCTCCTGGGCCCTACACTCCTGGCTAGGCAGGAGCTCAGAACGCCTGCCTGTGTGCACCTCAAGGTCTGGAGGCTGCCCTTCCTTCCTGCCAGACCGAGCATCAAGCAGAAAGGAGGTCTCATCTTTCTCCTCCTCTACTCAAGAGGCTGACGGGCTTGTGATACACAGATGGGGACAGGAGGCAAGCAGATAGTGAGACTCCCCCATCAGAGATGCCTATGTTTCTGGCCCTTTCCACTGACAGCCCGTGAGGGGGTAAAGGGCAGCAGCTCCCACCCAAGTCCTCCTTTCATCCAAGGCCAAGGAGCCCTGGGCCCAGGTCTAACTTGATGCCATCTCAGGGCTGGAAGCCAAACCCTAACAACAGAGCTTCTGGGGACCAGGAAGCCACACCTGTCCTAGGCAGGCCAGCAGGCAGGTTCTCCCTCTGGGCACTGGCAGCGGCAGTGGGAAAGCACGTGGCCACCAGGGCTGGGCAGCCAGGATGGGGGTCCTGACCAGGGGATAGGGGCTAGCTCTCACCTGTGAGCTGGGCTCCTGGGAGATGAGTGAGCTTCGCTGCTGAGTTTGATCATCAGCACCGTCACCACACCCACCACGGAGGCTCTGCGCCCAGAGGTTGACATGCGGCAGCTCACCTGACCCTCACAGCTAATCCTGTGAGGTGATTCTGCCGCCCCAGTTTTACCAAGGAGGACACCAGGGCTCAAAGACGCCAGGTGCCTTCTCCCAGCCCCTCAGCAGCGGGCAGCAGAGCTGAGCCATGGCTGAAGGCTCCGGCTCCGGTGCAGGGTGTTTCCAGGCTTCTAGCAAGTGTGCATGAAGCACCGCCTGCCTGGCCCCAAGCTGCAGCCACCTCAGATCTCGGACTCCTCTGAATGGACCTCTTTCCCAGAATCTGGCGAAACCCTCCAGTTCCCTACAGTCAGGAAATAACCTCATCTCTTACTTCTTCCTATGTAAGGAAGCCCCCTTCCATTTCTTGTTCAGAGGAGAACCCTGAGTGGGACCCTGGTTGGGGGGCCCCAAGGCTCTCTTTTGCTACCGAGATCCCGTGAGGCGGAGGGAGCGGGCCCTGGCGCCCCACAGACCTACTCTCGAGCCCAGCTTCCCCGGCACTGCCTGTGCCTCCTCGCTGGCACTCCGTCCCGGGCCACGGTGTGACTACAGGGACGGTGCCGGCCTGGCCCATACACAGGTCCATGAGTGCTGACTATTGTTATTTTCATGAGCACAATTTACACAGAAACTAAGGGACTAGAAAACAATGAAAAGCCACAAAAGGCCCAGGAGGCAGAAGAAGGGCCTCTAGGCAGGTTCCGGTGAACTTGGGCAAGAGGCTCTACCTCTGAGTAACACAAACAGCAGATGCTGAGTGTAAGTTGGCTAAGACAGGCCCCATCCTCCTGGTTCCCCGATCCTGGGCCGAGCTCCCAAGAGTCCTTGGTCCTGATCCGGGACAGTCTTGAACCACAAGGAGCTTCTGCTGGGATCTGGGAACACCACCCACTCCCCACAGCGGCTGCCCACCTCGCTGGGGCAGGTCGGCCCCTTCCCTGGCAGTGCTGCTCTGAAAAGCAGCCAGAGGGGAAGGAAGTCACAAGTTAGGTGGTGCCCCAGGACTCCAGGCCCTGGTAACATTGCCCAAGGAGCCTGCGGGGCCCACCAACAATGAGGTATCAAGGTTTTATTAAAACAGCTGCTACCATTATGAAGTGCCTACTGCATGACCCCAGTGGACTGGGGACTTTTTATATATTATATTCTTATCTCGCAGGTTAGAAAACAGAGGTTATGCCTTGGCTGGTATGGCTCAGTGGGCTGAGTGTTGGCCTGAGAACCAAAGGGTTGTTGGTTCGATTCCCAGTCAGGGCACATGCCTGGGTTGTGGGACAGGTCCCATTTGGGGGTGTGGGACAGGCAATCTATCAGGTCAATGTTTCTCTCGCACATGGACATTTCTCTCCTCTTTCTCCCTCCCTTCCCCTCTCTAAGAAAAAGAGAAAAGAAAACAAAAGGTTATGAAACTTGCCCGAAGTTACCTAGGCAGGAGCTGAGCCCAGCTAAGAGCCCTCCCTCTCAATGGCCCCCCACTAAGGCACACGCACAGGCCAGGGCGGGGGTGCCTGGAAGGCCTCAGCGCCGTCCCACGCCCACTTCTAGGCACTTCCCTGCGACGAGGGCTGCGTGGCACCTGCTCACTGAACTGAACGGCTGTGGCCCAGGTGAGAACCTTTCCCTGCCTGCCCTTTAGCTTACAGAACAAAGAGAGTTCCAGGTTGGGGGGACCCCGTTTTTCTTGGCTATTCTTGGCAAAAAGCTGCCTACTCAGCTGTCCTCCTCCCCAGCTGTCCCAGCCTGGCAGACCCTCAGGTAATCTCCTTTCTTCCCCACCCGCCCCTCCAGAGGCCCCAGGACCAGTTGTTTCAACAGCTGCTGACATCCAGGTCACAAGCCTGTGGCAACCCTGCTTGGGTGTTTCGTTCCATTTTTCCTCGTTGGTGCCCTTGGCTGCCGTCTCACAGGGGCAGATCCTCCTCAAACCCCCCTCTCACACCGGGGAGCTTTCAGCAGCCTGAGGTGGAGAAGGCATAGCAAACCCTTACAGGGCCCCCTTCCCCCCAGGGAGCCATTATAACACACTGGCTAGGCCTGGCCAGGTCCCGTCCCATATCTGGGCCTCGGTTTCCCCACGGGACAACAAAGAACTATGTCAGAAACAGCCAGGGTCCCGGCTGGCAGCAATATTCTGTGGGTACCCGCTCTCCTCCTGGAGGAGGTGTTGTGAATACTCGGAGCTGGCAGAGGGACCTGGCCGCTCCTCACGGCTCTGAGGCAGGCCCTGGGACCTGAGGCCGGAGTGTGGGCTTTGCTCCCTCCAAGTTCCTATACAGAGCAGCAGCGGCTCAGCAAACCGCCAAGAAAGCAAAGGGCAGCAACAGATTTAAACCTCACAGGAGCAGCTGATCCCTTCCCAGACGCAGGCATGAGGGAATTTATTGCCGGTTTCAAGTTCAAAGTAGAACTCTGGTGAAAAGGGCTAATGGACATGGTGCGGAGTGGCAGCAGCTGGCAGCCCGGTCCAACAGTGGGAGGGGGACCCAGATAAGAAGGCATTCTTCCCTCCTTCCACAGGGGCTCATGCCCTGCCCTGCCTGGGGAGGTGGAGGCAGGTCTTTTCCACGCCTGCCTGCTGAATCTCAGCCAGCAGGGACCCATTCACTGGGCACCGAGTGTCACGCCGGGGAGGACAGGCATGGCCAAATGAGGGCCCAGAGGGCGGTGGGGTGCAGAGAACATGAGGAACACCGCTACAGCTGGGCTGGCCGCCTGCCTGACCCAGGAAGGGACCGAGACCTGAGGGCCCAGGCTTGAGAAGGCTCTCGGCTGGTGGGGGTGGGAGCACCTCCCCGAGCCTCGCCCCCGACGGCCCCAGAGTTTGCCCCTCACTTCCTCAGGGAAGCCATCCCTGACCGCTTCATCTACAAGCCGGCCCACCCACATCACCCTCTACCCCTTTATTCTTCCAGAGAGTTACTCCCCATCTTCACCCGAGCACGTCTGCCGCCCTGACTTAACCCAAAGCTCCAGGGGGCTTGGCTTCCTCTCCAGCACCCAGCCTGGCGCCAGGTCGCGGCCTCAGTGCCCGCTGAGCTGTCTGCTCAGGGCCAGGCCCACTCCAGAAGCAGGAGCCACGGTGGCCCTGCGCTGGGTGTGCGGAAGCTCCGTGTCCAGAGGTGCCGGCATCATGCCCGTCCCTTCAGCCAGGAAAAGGAGGCTCACTCCAGGCAGCTTCGGTCGCCATGGCCGCCCTCCAACCCTGCGCCTCCCAGAGCCCTCCCTGTCTCTCCCGTGTTTCCAGAGCAACGCTTTTCAGCCTCTTTCATCTCATGGCACAAATAAACTAATTACTAAAATTCCGAGGCACACCAAAAAATATATTTTTTAACCAACCTGACAAAAAAAGTAGGTATAATTTTGATTCAGTCACACCAGACAGCTATTGTTGTGTTGGCTGTTGTCATGTTTTTTATTAGACAACCTAAGGGAAAAGAGATCAGTGCCCCTGACTAAACTAAATAGACTAAAACATACAACAGGTATTGTATGTTTTAAAGATTCGTGTAGCACACCAGTTGAAAATCGCTGTTCTAGAAGAAAGCTAAAAACCCTCTTCTCTCCCTGGCTGGTATAGCTCAGTGGATTAAGCACAGGCCTGCAAACCAAAGGGTCGCCCATTCGATTCCCAGTCAGGGCACATACCTGGGTTGCAGGCCAGGTCCCCAGTAGGGGGTGCGTGAGAGTCAACCACACACTGATGATCCTCTCCCTCTCTTTCTCCCTCCCTTCCCCTCTCTAAAAATAAATAAAATCTTTAAAAAAATGAACAAACCTTTTCTCTCTTTAGGAGCAAATATCCACCCCCCTTTGGTCTCCCTTGGACCTGCCTCCCCACCCCGCCCTCTCCCAGCAGAGGCATCCACACTCCCAGCCCACAAGACAGCAGCTTCCCCCTCCACCCAGTCTCTTTCCCTCTCTCTATTTAAATGTTTATTACACAGATTACTGATATGTCTGCTGCAGAAAAATTAGAAGACAGAGGTGACTGATTTTTTAAAAAAACTAAAGCACCAGTAGTTCCATCATACAAACGTTAACATCTTGACGTATGTTTTTCTAGCCTCCATCTTGCGCGTGTACATGCACACATAGGCACAACTAAAAGCACAAGCAGGGCCATGTTTAGATATTGCTTGGTGTTCTGTGCCTCTCGAGGTGGGTACTTTTCCATCTAGCAGCATTAGAAGGAAGTGGCTCCATCTGCTGAAACTCTGCTTCCCAGGTCCTCCCCGACCCTCAGCGCCCGACCCCTCTCCGCTATGGACACCGCTCACTCATGGGAGGATGCTGCTGCCCCCTCCCTACAGAGCAGCAGGCCCTTCCTGGGCCTGTGGGTCCTGCCCTGCTGCCTACCCGCCTTTGAAAGCTCCCTGACCCCAGCACAGGACTGGGGGCCTCCCTCCGTGCCCTGTGGCCCTCCCCAGCAAGCCATCTCTGTTCACTCCTCTTCCCACCTGTGTTCTGGCCGGCGGTGCGCCAGCTCTCAGGGAGACAAATAAATACATAGCCCTGATCTGTAGCATTTGCCAGTTTCCATGGTGTAAATTTTCCCACCATGGACAATTTCAAACTACCAGCACGCTATCCATCACTGAACACAGAGTAGGAGACATTATTATACACTATTTCCACCTTAGAACAAATAGCCTTAAAAACACAGATATTATAAATCTTGCTATCAGTGAATAGTAGTAAAATAATAGAAGTGTTAGTGGTATAAACACGAGCAGAAGTACTAATGTTAAGTCATGAGTTTTTAATGTTACCTATATTTTTAATAGAATCTATTTAATTGTAAGTCCACACAATCTGATTTTTAAAAATAGCGGCTGTGCTGAACAACTGGCTGACGAGATTCCTGAAATTTCACAGCTGGTTCTTGTGAGCCCGCACGGCTTGGCGCCACTACACCACCAGTCCCGGCCGGGCCCGCACCCTGGACGGGCGGCCCCCGAGGCCCATCTGAGTTCCCTGTGTGCCCCATGAACGAGGGGCAGGAAGGGGAGACCGAGAAGCCCCAAGAGCAGGTGGGGAGCAGTGAGAGGAGGAGAAATGTCCATCTCCAGCCAGTGTCTGGGGAACCCTGGCCTACGGTCAGCTCCCCTATTACCCAAGCCCCTCCTGAAACCTTAGCTGCTGCCTATATGCTGACTGACTTCTGCTTCTTTAAAGACACACGGTTGATTACCATGCAACCTTTAAAAATAATTCTTACAAGGGAAAGTGCTTCTGACATGACGACGAGGAAGCAAGGTTTAGGAGTGTCCCCACGCACAGCGCACAGCGCTGAGGCCCGAATGCCTGGGGCTAGGGGTGTGGGGACACAGGGAACAGGTAAACGGGAAGCAATTTGAAAAAACACAAGTGAGTCTGCAGGGACCCACAGTGACAGAAATGCTGCGAAGGGTGTTGTCTGCCCCCGAGAGGCCGGAGGGAACAAGGCAGACTGTGCTAGGACCTGGTCGCCTGAGGAGCCAGCAGGTGAGTTTCTAAATGTCCCACAAAACACTGTTCCCCAGGACATTAACAAGTATAATGAAAAACAGTTTAATCTCCAAACTCACACAAGCTGGAGAACCAGTGGCTTAAACAAAGTTAAGGTTGTTGCTGCTGCAGGACTTTTCAGAGCCTTTAACGTGCCCTGGGGCCACTTACGAGGGACTATAAATAAGGTGACCCAGGATCCATCAGCCAGGACCAGGCACCTTGGAGAGAAAGGGGTGTTACTAACACAGCATCATGCCAAGACCAGAGGCGCAACCCAGGGTTGTCCCAGGTGGAGCACGGTCACCCCGGCCCCAAGTGCAGCCTTCTCCCGTGTCGCCTGAGGAAACCAGCCCTGTGGCCCGTCAGACCAGCTCCGAAGGCCCTCACTGGCAGCCACCCCGCAGGGCCCCATTCTTCCCTGGTTTGCAGAGCCTGTCTCTCCGATGCGGGAGTGTGTACCTGCACCCCACCCAGAACACAATACCACTTCCCCTCTCCATCCTCGGAGCCCGGGGACAACATTGAAATGCAGGCTAGCCAGGATGCTAAGCTGCCCTCCCCGCTGGCCCAAAAGCAACATACACAAATACCCAAGCACTCTGAAGCTTCTTTCTGCTCTAAGACCCCTCTTTCCCAGCAGGTGCTCACAGCCTAGGTCACAAAGGGATGAGGCCCCCGTGGCACTCCTCAAGGAAGCTGGCTCTCCCACCGTGAGCCCCCCAGCCCAGTTCACCTGATGTCCGTCCTGATGATACTCACCAATATGGCTTCCAGGGAGGGCTGAGTCCACCCCTCCCAGCCCACCCTGACCAAAGCAGGGCCCACCCCTTCTGGCCATCACAGGCACTGGGCACCCCCTGCTGTGCTGCCTTCAGCCAGCCATCCCTGGAGAAGGGACCAGAAGGGCCTCGGGCCCAGGGATGATTGCTCATCATCCCTCCTGAGTCAGACGAACTCAGAGGTCCACTTCTGGTCCCCCTACTCCCAAAGCAGGAGGATAAAGCCCCACCCAGCGAACTCAGCCAAGGACCCAGGAAGAAATACGAGGGTGGCTTACCCTGGAACGAGCAGAGCCAGCTCCCCATGGAGAAGCCCCGCTGCGGCCACACACAGCAGGCAGTGCTGGCAGCCGGGCCCCCACCCCTGGATCAATACCAGCGACGTCAGGAGCATTAGGAGGCTTCGCTCCCCCCTCCGCCCACAGCCCAGCCACAAGAAAGCTGGCTTGGCTTTCCCCATCCTGATGCCATTAAAAAGTTTAGGATGTGGTTGGGGAGAGCCGGAGAGGCTGACCTTGAAGGCAGTGAATGCTGCCTGGGGCTGGGCTGGCTCTGCAGGAGCCGGGACTGGAAGCGGTCCTGGCTCTGCCCAGGTTTGCGCAGCACCTGGGACACGTCACTTAAAATGGGGATATGCCTCCTGTCCCCCCAGGGAGCATGTGTACCAATGTGAAAGGCAATCCTCTGGGGATGGAGCAGGGTGGGGTCAGGGCCTAAGAAGAGAGGTTGGCTCTGGGGGCCGCATTTGGGGCAGGTCAGGCTGGCTGCCATGTCTGGGGCCCCCAGAGGGTGCAGGGGTGTCTGGGCCCAACTCAGTAAGCCAGAACTAAAAGCTCTGGGACCAGCCCTGTGTGGGCCCTTTGGGGAGATCAAGATACAGGTGGTGAACCTCACCCCTAGCAGCTCACTCCCTGTCTGAGGGGGAATCCCACGCACTCTTCCTTGACCCCCTGCGTCCTGGGCCAGTAGCGTGAGGGAGGGCTGAAAGCACACTGGGGGACAGCTGTGACCAACCTAATCAGAGCAGCCCACTCCTCCCACCCGGCCCACCTGCCTGGGGCGTGAGCTGAGTGTGTGCTGCTGGGACTGAAGTTGGGGCCCCAGCCACCTGACCTCTGGGGTGGGACAGCAGGTGCCAGTGGCCTGAGCCAGCTTGAGACCCAGCCCTGCCTCTCTCTGGCCCTGTAACTCTGGGCAAGTCAGCTGAGAGCTCCAAACCTCAGTTTTCTTATCTTTAAAATGGAGAGAAAAGCGCTTACCTCACTGGGTTGTCAACAAGAAATACACATGATATAAGATGCCTGCTGCACAGCCTGCTTGGGACATAGTCAGTGTCAAATGTCTTCCCTCCTACACAGGGCATCTCTGGGGCTGGGCCACAGTGCAGCAGACAGCAAAGGTCCTCCAAGAACCTGCCTGCCCCGTTGGAAGAGCAAGGGCAGAGGGAACTCGACAGTGGCCTCTGGCCTGTCCCCTCGATCAGCAGCATTCTGAGTCCCCCCAGGTCACCGCAGTCAGCCCTTCTTGTTGGAGCCAAGAGAGACCCCCCAACCTGGCCTGCCCTGACCCAGGGCTCAGACGTGAGCCTCACAGAAGGGCTGAGGGCGCCTGCGCGCAGTGTGCTGCAGTCCCTTCTTTGCCACACCTGCAGGGCAGCGTCAGGCCCTGCCCAGCCACTGCAGGCTGCTCCCAACCTGAAGGAGGGGCCATTCGCCAGCAGCAGTCCTGAGCTGCCATCTGGAGGCCTGAACCCCCGTCCCCCTGGGGCCCAGGCCAGACTCCGACCCCCAGGTGGCCCCAGTCACAGCTCCCCAACTTCCGCCTGGGGCCCTGCCTCCTGCCCTGGCCCATCAGTGATCCCCACCCCCACCCTGTCCACCCAAGGTATCCTCCGGTCCTCAGACACCTCAAACCTCAGGGCCTTGTAGCCACTATTGCCTCTGTCCTGAGGCTCTTCCCCTGATCTCAGATCTTTGGCCCCTGTCACTCAGATCTTTGCACCAATGTCACCTCCTGAGCAAGCCCCTCCCTGACCTCCTGATCCGAAGCAGCCTCCAGGTGCTCCATCTTGTCTGGCTGGGCTGTCCCTGACCACGCTGCCCCACCCGGGCCTTTGTCCAGAGGGTATCTGAGACCACCCTCCTGCACGCCTGTTCTCTCCACCTCTGGGCCACTTCATGAGACACCCCTTCCAACGGTCCCCTCGTCTTTGCCTCTCCCCGTGTGTCACTGTGTCACAGCTCTGGGGGCCAACACAGGCCCTCCCATCTCCATGGGGCAGGGGTGGGGGCATTGGTCCAGCCCCAGCCCTTGGCCAGACCCTCTGCCAGGAGGCTGAGCTCATGCTTTGGGAGGCAGCCACTGCCCCAATTCCCAGAACAGACTCCAGCTTTTCACTGTCCTCCATCTCCAAGCAGGCTCCAGCCTTGGCCAGACCCACCACTCAGAGCTCGGGTGCCCCTCACACAGGGTCCCAGCCTCCAGTGGGGTTGGCACCTCCCTCCAGCAGCTCAGAGCGCAGATGGCCAGTTCCAGGAGATGGGGGAGGGAGCTGAGGGCCAACGAGAGTGGGTGGGGGCAGAGTCCTGCCCTGGTGCTTCCACCTGCCCCATCTCTCCAGAGACTCTCGTTACTGAGACCTAGAGCAGGGACAAAAGCAGCCCTGGATGGCAGAAACCTCCCTTCCCCTCCCACAGGGTTTCTCTGCCTTTGCCAACTCTCCCAGCTCTCCCCTCCCTCCCCTATCTTGGGCATCTGCAAAGGCAGCTGGTGCCAGAGGAGAGAGGGCACCACCAGGCCCAGCTGCAGCCTCTCATGCCCACATGGGGCGTGGGGGCGTGGCTCTGTAATCAATCGGACATTCATGGAGGCGCCTCCTGTCTCTGGAACAGCCTTCTGGGCAGGGGGCCCAGGCCAGGTCGGACCACCCAGGCCCCATCCTCAGGGGCTCCCAGGCCACTATGCGGTGTGACCAGGGAGCAACTGTGTGCTCCATCCCCATTCCCTCCAGGGACTACTATGCAGCTGCCCAAAAGGACAGCAAAACCACTGCAGCTACAACCAGCCGTGGAAAATGAAGGTGCAGCTACGGGCGCAACCTACGACTTCGCTACTCGAAACACTGCGTGCAGCAGGAAAACAGCCTGGAAGGACATAGGTCACAGTGCTGGTGGTGAGTAGGTTCAGCAGAGGGGTGCTGCTTCTTTTCCACTTTCAGGGTGCTCTATGAGATTACGGATGGATGGAAGGAAAAGAAATTTAATGAGTTTTGTGCCTACAGGCACTTCAGTTCCTTAACTGACTTAATCTCATCAGAGAGATGTTTTATTATCCCATTAGTGGCTCAGAGAGGTTAAGGAACTCTTCCAGGGACACAGCACATTATAGTGGACCAGAGCTAGATTCAGGCCACTCTTGCTCGGTGGGGAGCACCGAGGAAAGAACCCAGGAGGTGCTGTGGGGCTCTCTGCAGTAGAGAAGACAGTCAGGGCAGGCCTGGCTGGTGGCCTTCTCCAGGAAGGGGGTTACACAACTGCCACTGCCACCCGCATCCCCACTGGACCAAGCCCAGTCTACCTGGTGTCTTTGCCCATGCTCTTCCCCATGGCCTGCAAGTCCTTTCCCCTCCACCACTTACACTGCCCTGTTCCCAAGGCCACGCTCTTTCAGGCTTCCTCCAGGAAGTCTTCCCTGAGGCCTGCTCATGGCCATGGTGGTCAGCCCTTTGACCTCTCAGAGCCCTAGCAGTGAGTGCAGGCATACCTGCCTGGGTGACCAAGCATCATGGGTCCCCCCCCACCGCAGCCCGTTCCGCACATGGGGCCCGAGGGATGCGTACATCCAGTCGTTGCTCTGCTGACACCGTCCAGCAGCTCCCGTCACTCTCAAACCCCTGCCCTGAATCACCACCTCTGCCGCCCTCCCCAGCCCCCTTCACCCTCCCCCTACCAGCCTTGTCTCCCTGTGTCACAAACGTAGATCACTCCTGCCTCTGCCACACTTGTTCTCTCCACCCGGAACAGGCTTCTTGTCTAGTTTTCTCTCACCTGGCTCCTTCTTGTTGCTCAGGAGTGCCTTCCATGAGGAAGACTTGTCACCTTGGAGGGGAAGTCCGGGCCTTCGAACAAGGCGGTGCTGGCAGACCTGCCCATGTTGGTCACCGCACAGCTTCCTCGTCCCATCACCCTGGTTGTTTGGCTCTGCCTGGTTCGGCCTGGACCAGGCCTTTGGCTCAAACTTTCCTTGACCCAACCCACAGCCCAGATTTCCCAGTCTGGCCTGTGGCTGTTTTCCTCTCTCCAAGCTTCTGTGCTGATCAGATGAGACGGGCAGCTTCTCACCTGGATGGCTGCAGTCTCATCACAGCAGGAGTTACGCCCAAAGACGTGCATGACAGCACTGTTTGTCCAAGCGAAAAATAAAACAGTCACAATCTTCAACCCCAGAGAACGGGCTAAGAACTTTTCTAATCCCTTCCACCATGTTCCTCTTGATCAACAACCCTACAGCGGCTTCTCGCAGCTACGGGGATGCTAGTAGAACTCCCTGTATAACCCAAGCTGCCCCCGCCTGGCCCACCACCTCGCCATCACGACATTCACCAGTCATGTTCCAGCCTCACTCACTCTCTTTCCCTCCCTCGTACTCGCCACGCCCGCTCCTGCCACTGAGACCTTGCATGTGCTGTTCCCTCTGCCTGGAACACACTCCCCTCTTCACCCAGTGAGCCATCACCTTCCAGCCCGCAGCGCTCATGGCTCTCCCTCCCGACCTGGTCAGACCCCCACTGCAGGAAATCGTGGCGGTCAGCCTCTCCCGCCAGACAGGCAGCCCCCGGAGGGCCGGACCACATCTGGCTTTGCTCAGAATGAGAGCTCCAGCAGTTGGGGTTGGACCGGGTCAACAAAGCAGGCCCTTGACTTATGTTTGTTGAGTGAACAGGATATTTTACAGCTACTAAAAATGATACACGTGTGGTGTTTTAATGATACGATAAATTCACCCAATCATATAAAGTGGAAAAGAGCAGATTTTCAAGGTGTAGATGTAGCACGATTACAAATAGGGAAGAAAAAAAGAGTAAGGACGTTAATCGACGTAATAGTCACCTCCAGGCATGGGGCTGTAGGCGATTTGACTCCAGCATCAATCTTCCCGCATATCCCACAGGGCCTATCTCCCTTTTATGACCAGAAAAAGCACGTAAAGCCCGTGTGCAGAAAGAAAAAACAAAGAGCAAGTAACCAATAGCTGTTCTCCACCATTTGCCCTCAGTGCGGTGCCTCCAGCCAGGGCGCCCTCTGCCCACCAGCAGGAGGACTAGTGGTCAGACAAGGAGAGGTCGAGGGCATGGTTCTGGGTGACAGGCCAGAAGGCTGGTGGGAAGATGGGGCTGGTTCCACTGGGGCAGTCTCAGACCCGTAAGGGAGGGAGCAGGGGCAGGGAGGCGGTGGAGGCAGCAGGACCTTGGGCGAGACACCAGGCCTCCCTAGAACTCTGTCTCCTCATCCACAGTGCAGCCAACAGCGTACCCACCTCCCGGGTCAGGGAGCATGAGCAGGAGCGGCACATGCAGACCATGCCACAGTGCTGTCACTTGTGGACTTTTCAAGGCATCGTAGTGGACAGAGAGAAGAACTTCCATGTGCCGCTGGCCTCCAGGGTGGTCACAGAGCAGCTCTTCCAGGACATCACACCCACCCGGCCCCTCACCCTACTGCCCTTGGCCCTGCGCACCTTCCTTGGAGCCGGTGGCTGCTGCCGTGGCAGAGGCCGAGGCTGACCCAGTGGACGTCCGGCCCATGGGGCTCGAGTGTTTCCCCCCACGGCCGGGGGGCTTCAGGCCGCTGGGCTTCTGCATGGTGGGGCCACTCGGGGGTGGAGAAGGGCCCGTGCAGGTCACGTCCTCTCTCCCATGGTCGCTCACCTGCAGGCAGAGAACAGGAGAGATCACATCATAACATCACCCCAATACCGACACGGAGGATTCCAGCATTGCCTACACTGATACTGTGAGGCCCAGACCATCACCATACCCTCTTTCTACATAGGGAAACTGAGGCACAGAGCAGTGGCAGCAAATGCAGGCGCCCTGGGGCAGTGGTATTGCCAGGACAAGTGTCTTTGTCTGCTGGACTCGCAGGTCTGGCATGTTTTTTCTGCCCACCTCCGGGGCCCAGGAGGCAGGACTCTGGAGCAAACCGGCTTGGAGTACCACAGCAATGCGATACGAACCCCAGCAGCCACATACTAGGACCACGGGGGTCAGCAGAGCCACCAAGACCTGAGCATGACTCTCACCACAGAGCACAGTCTGATGTGGATTCTCACACACACGGCAATCTGGTGGGCTACTCCCCATCAGCCCCAGACTCTCCAGGATGAGCTTGCAACTCGCAACCCTCCTAATTCTGGGCAAAGCAACATCCAATTTCACCAATCAGATCACTGTTCTGCCTGACCACAGAGGCCGCACTCCAGCTCTTGCACTTACCCTCCCAGCACCTGCCTACCCAACCTGGTGTGGTGACATACACACCGAGAGGCCCACGTCCCTTGGCAGGATGGACTGACCCGCCCTCTGCCTGCCCTTCCACTGTTACAGCTCCCTACCTTCATCATTAAACAGAGACGGTGTACAGCTTCCCCTGGTTCCCCAGGTCGCCCAGCTTCTTAGGACGAAGGTGTGTCCTGAGAGGGGAAGCCTCTGGTCTCCAAGGCAATCAGTTCAGGGAACCACAGGCCAGCAAGACAGGGCTGGCTGCAAGGAGACTGGACGAGAGGCACGAAGGACGGGCCCTGCCTGGCCTCCTCCCTCACAGTCCTGGGCGCACACCCACTCTTGCAGCAACTGTCTAAGGAAGGCACACAAGGGGCCAAGCCCCGCCCTGCCCCAGAGCCGCAGGCCTCCCCTGGGGAGCACGCTGCCCAGTGGGCAGAGGCAATGCAGAGCACAACGGGACGAACAGAGGATTCTGGGTGAAAGCTTCACCCCCCTCAGGACCTCGCTAACAAGGAAGTCAATGTCTCCTGGGCACTGCACTCGGATACGGTCTGGCAGGCCATGCCCTCCGCCCGTCCAGCCATATTCTTATCCCACCCTTGGTCACCAAACACTATTCCCTTTTAGAAAACCCTTTTCTCCACTCTTGACCCACGCGACTTACCTGGGCCGACCCCCACACACACCTGGTGCAGACACATGACCCAGGCCTGGTCAGAGCCCGCCGTGGTGAGCTGAGGGAAAGCCACGTGACCCAGGAAGCATCCAGGCCTGGACTCTGGCTGGGACCTTTGGGAAGAGGCTCTCCTTGCTCTGGGGCTGCCTGGGTGTGGGACGGACACCAGCAACTGCAGGGCCACCCGTCACCGCACAGGACAGCCACCAGGAACAATTCCAACTCAGAGGAGGCAGAGCCGACTGGCTGGATTTCGATGGCCTGGATCCAGCTGAGCCTGAATGTGGTCACTCGAGCCCCTCACACCAGCCGACAAGTTCTCACATACACGTGTACTGTTTTCTCTCTTTGCCTAAATCTATTCGAGGGACACTGCTGCTTGCAACCAAAGAAGTTCTGACTAAGACTGAAGCCAGCTTACAAGCCCACGGCAGGAAGACACAGCATTCTCTGAATGGCTCTCAGGCCAGCAAGACGAGCCAGCAACACTATTACCTGTCCTGGGAAGGACCAGCTATTCATGTGGAGCTGCCAGCCACAGGAACAGAGAAAAATAAGCTCCCCCAAGGCACACAGCAGTGACACCAGCAAGCCCAGGTGAGCCAACAGGAGAATGGGGCATTCTGGCCGACCCTGACCTGGCCCTGGAGCCTCACAAATCCAACCTACAATCCCCTGAGCCACGATGCTGACAGCCCTGGAATTCTGGAGCCCAGGGCGCTTGGTCTGGCTAGAACAGGAGGCTGCTCCTTTGCTGCCCAGAATCAGGCGGGCCCTCCAGGAAGCCTGTCCCTGGGGAACTGCCCCGTGGTTCATGACGTCTCTCCCTGTGAGGCTGGTGAGGCTGTGCAGGCATCCCTGGGCCTGAGAAGGCCTTGCTGAGCCAGCAAGGGCACTGAGGGTGGTCTCTGGTGACAGTGAATGGTGGCCACTCTGTGGGTGGCCAAACCAGCTCCCTGTCTCTGTGGCTTAGCCAGGGGGCCCTCCGACCTAGGAAATCTTGAGAGCCCCAGAGGCTAGAGGAAGAGGGGCGTGTGTTGCCGGGACAGAAGTGAGGTGTGAGGACCCCCTCCCCATGCCTGTGCCCCCTTTTCCGCCCAATACCTCTCCCCAAGAAAAAAAGTTACAAATCACATATCTAAAAAAGAAAGGACTTGTATTCAGGACACATAAAGAACTCTCACAACCCACGCATAGGACAACCTAGTGAAAAATGGGCAAAGATGCGAATGTCATTTCCCCAAACAACGAAGACACACAGACAGCAGTAAGTGCATGAAGAGATGACCAGCGTGAGTAGTCACGAGGCGATGAGGGTGGACACCGCAGCGATGCCGCCTCACACCAGCTGGAGAGGCTGAACACGGGAAACTGCCAACGTCAAGCACTGCCGAGGACGTGCAGCAGGTGGAACACGCAGACTGCTGTTGGCGGAGATGAAAACAGGGCAACCACTTTGGGAAACAGTTCGGCAGTTTCTTAAGTTAAGTACACACCTATCGCATGATTGTACCACCCAAGAGAAATCAAAACATAAATCCAAACAAATATTTGTTTTAAAAAAAAGTTTGTAGTAACTTTATTCATAATAGCTAAAAACAGCAGACACCCAGATGTGCACCCGCCGGTGAGCACTCGGCCCCCAGCAGCAGTAAGGCACTGCCAGCACCTGCGGCAATGCAGACAAGCCTCCAGATGCATTATACTGAGTGAAGGACACCAGCTGTATGACTCTATTCACACAAAACTTCAAAACTACAGGCGGAAAGCAGGCCAGTGGCTGCTGGTGGCGGCAGCAGGGACTGACTGAAGACAGGTCCAGAGAACGGGAAGCTTCCTGGGCGGTGGTGCCGGCCGCACAGCTGTGTGTTTATACACAGGTCACCAAGCCGCACGCTTAAAATGGGTGGATTTTATGTTGTGTAAGTTAAACCTCAACTTTTAAAATATTATGCTAAAAAAATCCGTGAAGGTTCTTCAAAGAATTTAGTGCTAAGGTCTTCAAGGCACTCCCCACCTCCTACCTGCACCACTGCTGCCCTCCCTGGCCAACTCCGTCCCCCCACCACAGTGGCAGCTGCCCCTGGGCCACACAGCACACGTTCCAGCCTCACGGCCTTTGCTGCTCCCTCTACTTGGAATGCTTTCCCCCCAAATACCCAGGTGTGCCCCTCATCTCCTCCAGTATCTGCTCTAATGTCTCCTTCTGAGATGACAGCCCCTCCCCGGTCCTCTCTATCCTCACCCTGCTTTGCTTTTCTCTACTGCAGGGAGACAGAGACTTTGGTCTGTTTCGTTTGCTGTGGTACCCTTAGTTCTTGTCAGAACTAAGGTTCCTACAGAAGCCCAATAAATCACTGTTGAATAAATGAATGTACTGGCCCGTGGTGGGCAGAGGCCCATAAGGTCCCCCTCACCTTGCAGGGCCCAATGCTCAGGATTGAGAGACTTGTGGTGATCAGCCCAGCTAGCCGGCTGATGCCATGCAGCTGGTCTGACCACCCCACTAGCCGGAGTGGCCTTGGAGACAGCGACCAGGTGTTACAGCCACACCCCTGCACTGGAGGCTTCCCAACCAGCCTTGCTGCTGCTGCTGATTCTCCTGACACTTGCCCACCTCCCAGACTCTGCCTGTGCCTTTTCTCCCACCTGCTTCACCTATTTCAATCACTCATGAGAATGCCTAGTCTGATGACACCTCCTCCTCCTCCAGGAAGTCCCCCAGGATTTTGGCCCACAGAGACCTCAGGACACACAATGAGCTAGGAGAAAGGATATAGTTCTCATTTATCTTCATCCTACCTCCTGACAGCTCACAGGCAACCCCACGTGGGGCCACAGTCTCTCCTGGAGAACACAGCCCCACCCGATGTCCGGCACAGAGCCCAGGACCTGGAAACTCCCCAGAGAGCATACCTGCGGCGGCCCAGAGGACAAATTCCCACAGATGCTCCTCCCAGGAGAAGTCTCCAGCATCTCTGGAGGTTCCCACTGTTGCCTTTCTGCCCTCTGACCCTAATGATCCCAGCAGCCTCCAGAATGAAGAACCTACTATGTACCAGGCCTTGTAGGAATACAGCCTTGCTAGTCCTCATAAGCCCTGATGAGGCCGTGCCCGTCTGGGAGGTGGGGCCCCTGATGTCCAGAAAGTTCAGGCACTCACCCGAAGTCCCACACAGCTACACGTCTGAGGCCAGCCCCGGTCTGCCCGCCTCCCACTTCCTCCTCACCTGCCAAGCCCAGGCCTGGAATAACACGGGTGACACCATGGCCTCTGGAGAAAGCGGCCACGTGCCTTGTGCCTCACTGAGAGAGTCCAGAGGAGCTGGGCAGAGAAGAGAGCGGAGACAGTGGAGACAGTGTGGACCCAGTCCCAGCCACTGCTGGGGGCGGGGGGGGGGGTAGCAGCCCATCCCCCACTCCCCTACCCCATGCTCCCCAAAGGGGAGCTCCCCTTTGGGGAGCATGGGGTAGGGGAGGTGAAGAGAGAAGAATGGTGAACAGGAAGAGGGGGAGGAGATGGGGGCAAGCTGGCCTTTGGGCAGAGAAAGAGAAAGGGTTTCTTGGAAAAGCTAGACATGGTGATAAATTGGCCTTTGGCCACACTGAGGCTGATGGGAGAGGCCTGAGAGGCGGGGGAGGAAGCAGATTCAAGCCCAGTGGATGTCAAGCCCCAGACCCAGAGTGGCTGTGGGAGCTTGGCCCAGGGCCTCAGTTACATCACCTACAAAACAGGGTCAAAGTATTGCTGCCTCCAAAGACGTGGCGCACAAGCATCCCTCCGTGCCTGGCACACCGGAGCTGCCAGGAAGGGCAACCGTTGCTCTGTCGGGTAGCTATCCTGATCTCCGAAGGCCCGGGGTGCCCACATCCCCCACCCCCGCCAGGGAGAGGCAGGAGCGGATGGTGGCATTCAGACCAACAGGCCCCCTTTGTGCTGCCCTCAACTGCCATTCACCAAGACAGCCCGGGCTGCGTTTCAGGGTTTCCATTTCAGCTGCCCCGAGGGGAGGCGGCGCACCACAGTTGCAGTGGAGACGAGGACCCAGAACTTTCTGCCAACCGGCGGCCCAGGGTGTGGCCCCGACGGAAGGACAACCGGTGCCAAATAGGGCAGCAGAAAGCCCATCTCCGCATGCCAGCCTGCCCAGAGGGCAGGAGAGGCGGCACCAGGAAGGGGGCTCCCGGGCCAGACTCTGAGTGATGAGGGACGGGTCCTGGCTAACCCCTGGCCTCCTCCTGGGAGGGCGGCACTTTGGCAGGACTCTGCTGCTGGCTGAAACGCAGGGCCAGGCTTCGCAGACACTCACTGCCCTGACAGTGGCAGCCCTCCCCAAGCCACTCCTCCTCCTCGCTCAGGGGTCCAGCCAGTCTGGGTGCCCATGCTCCTCACTCCTCTCCTGAGCCTGGGACCGGAATGCAGGGACACTACACAGTGTCCAGAGACGACCACAGAGCACAACCCAAACCACTGGCTGAAAGCCCTGAGGCTCAGGCCGCATCACACCGTGGGGAGCGGGGTGGGGGATGGGTACCCTCTAAAGCAGGGAGCAGGGAGTGAGCAGGTGGTTGGGGACAAGGTGAACCACACTCTGCCAGGATTTAGCAGCTACAACATGTGGAGGGTGGGGTTCAGAGACTGGGAGGAACAAGTCATGGGGGTGGCGGGTGCGGTCTCCCAGTCCTGGCCGCCAGGCCAAGGCTACCAAAAGTGAAGGCGAGCCCTTATGTGGGTGTGGCACGGTCCCCCTCGTCCTGCGCAACTGGGCACCCCAGCTCACACGCACTTCCAGGCACCCAGCAGAGGGTGAGGAGCCGCGGGTGACATCCAGCAAGGGATGCGACAGATCTGACGTGCACGCTAGCAAAACCGCTCTCGGAGCGGATGAGGATGATGGGGGCAGGGGAGCGAGGGGGCTGCTGTGATAGACAAGGGACACAACCATGAGGCCTGAACTGTGACGGGGCAGAGGCTAGAGGGACAGCAAGGGGAAAGGTGCTGAGTAGTATTTGGGGGCAAACAGCAAGGGTGTGAGGGCACCCAGGGTTCCAGCAGGCAGTAGAATCTCTCAAATGGGAGGGACCCAGGAGAAAGAAGGTAGGGGCTGGAAGCGGGAGCTCAGTTTGAGGCCTGCTGGGTGTAAGGTGACTCAGAGACCTGGGGGTGGGGTGGGGTGTTGAACAGGAGGCAGAATGATGGGTCACGGCCCTTGGGAGAGTGACTGAGGGCAGCTGAGACGAGAGAATGAGGAGCACGGGCCCAGGGCACCCACTGGCATGCAACGTGAGAGGCTGGAGAAGGAGAACGGCATCACGGGGTACGGACTTGCGGACACCCCAACAACAGAAAGGCATGAATGGGGCAGCTTTCGAGGAGAGGAGGCCCAGCTGGAGGGCAGTGGGGCCTCCCAGTCATCTGGGAGTGCAGGTCCTGGCCACAAGGAGCTCCCGTTTCCCACACAATCAGATGGGCAGGAAGTCAAGAGCTAGGTGATGTCAAGTGCTAGAGAGGCCAGGGAGCGGGAGCTGGGGGCTGGGCTGGGCTGGGCTGGGCGCAGCCTTGGGGAGCCCTATAGGGACGGGAGGCCTGGCCGGCACCTCGGCCGTGCACCCTGGGAGGCTCCTCCAGTGCTTATCGCAGCCCTCCGTGCAGCAGCTGGGAAATGCGGTTTGGGGGAGGGGGCAGGGCAGGGCCATTCGGGCTTCATTTCTATTTATAAGATTTGTTTCTAAAGTCCTGCAGGATGCACATGAGTGTTCACTGTATCCACTCTACTCCTTTATTTAAATGCTAAAATATTTTATAATCACTTTTTAAACGACAAGAAAAAAGTAAAGACAGACACAGTGGGAGGGAAGCGCAAACAGTCCCCAAAGAGAGTGAGCCCACGCAGGTGCTGGCCACCAGGCCAAGGCTACCCAAACTGAAGGTGACCCCTTACGTGGGTGCAGCCTGGGCTCCTCTAGTCCTGCCCCAACATTCACGTCTGCACCAGAAACCCAGGGCTATCCCAAGCCCCAGGTCCAGCAGGGGCTCTGATGATGGGTGTGAGCACCGTCCCCAAAGCCTACTCCCAACTGGCACTGACTGCCCATCCATCCAGCTTGGAAGGGAGGTTTGTTTTGTCTGCATTGAACCAAAAGGCTCAGGAAATTGCACTGGCGGTAACGCTAGAATCCCCAAGCACAGCAAAGAGCTGGGCAGGCCTGGGACGAGCTCTCTCGAGTCTTGCCAGCTTGAAGCAGAAGCCAAAGGTCCAAGCTTCATGCCAGTGCCTAGGAGAGCCAGTGAGATGGTGCCTGTCTGCCTGTTCCCCTGTCCCAGCACCCACACTCTGCTCTCACTGGGTCAGCGAGGCCCTGTGGGAAGCTGCAGCCAGCCTGGGCTATGTACACTCAGCACACTTGCCAGCCAGGGGCAGGGGACGGGTGGCCCCACAATGGGGGGTGGGGGGATGGACCCTGCTCGGAGTCCCAAGCTGCCCTGGGAGTACCAAGGGGCCTGGCAGCCATCCAGAAGCAGTGTGCAGAAAGGATGCTCCCCAGCCTTGGAGCAGGACTGGGACTGGAACCCAGGCTCCACCAGCCGATGCAGCTTTGAAAATGGGGAAAGAGAGTGACACTGGAAAGATGGTGGGGCAGGGCAGAGCGCACTGTACCAGCAGCGTGGATGAGAGTTCAGGGGCACCCATGGTGCTAAGCAGGGAAGGACTATCCAACCCGAGGCTCAGGTGACTCCTATCTTCTCGGGCACCTGCGGCTCGGAGATAAGCAGGGCCTGAGTCCAGAGCCTGGGTTCCAGTCCCACACGCTCACCATCCTCACAGCCCCCGAGCTCAGGGCTGCAGTTCCCCTTCTGTAAAGTCAGCATCTTCCTGGTCCTGCCAACAACCTGGGGCAACTGCAGAGCCCTGGGAATGGCTAGTCTTGCCTCAGCTGGACACCCGAGACTTACCATCTTCCCTCAGGTTTGGAGGGATCCTGCCTCCCAGCAAAGAGCAAAGGGAATCAGGGCTGTGTCAGGTCTAGGGAGGGGAAGGAACGTCAAAACATTTTCCTGCTTTGTGCAGGCACACTGTGCATGCGCACACATGCAGTTGGCGTGCTCAAAACCAGGGTGCAGCCATGGCCCCAGCACCTGCTCCTGGCTGCATGGTCAACCACAGCCCCAACAACTGGACAGCGGGCGCCCTTCTGCCACTGGCCCAGGATGCTGGGCAGCATCGGCCTGGCTCTGCCAGATGGGGTCTCCCGCCAAGCCCAGGGAAAAGGGCTGGGGAACAACACAGCTCAAGTCACCCTCTGACCCACGCTTATTTCCATTTCAAAGAATGAGAAACTGAGGCCCAGAGCAGACTCACCCAAAGTCACAGAGCAAGTGAACAGCACACTGAGATGCAACTGCCCAAAGGAAGAAAACCTGTGCCAGGCAAGAGGCTCCCTGAGCTCAGGCAGAGTCAGAGGCTCAGGGAGAAGAGGGGCCTGCTGAGGTGGCCCAGCAGTCGGAACAGAAAGGAAGGAATGGGCTCCAGCGATCCGCTTCCCAGGCCAGGATAGTGACCCAATCGTCTTCTGTGACTGCCTCACCCGCTTCTGATTTCTGTGGCAGCTCCATCCAATACATCTAGACCAGTGGCTGTGGGAAAGCCACCTCATCTCCTGGGTTCTCCTCCCCAGCCCAGCCTGCACAAGAAACTAAAAACTACCCGTCTTTACAGTAAGGGGTGCTGGGTCAACTGGATAGCCACAGGGGAAAGATGCCACTATCCCTCTGTGGTGGGCAGAATAATGCCCCCCTGTAACTTGTGAACATGTTTACATGGCAGAGGGGAATTAGGCTGCAGATGGAATCAAGGTTGCTAATGAGATGACCTTGAGTTGGGAAGATTATCCTGTATTACCCAGGCAGGCCCAGTGATGGCTAGGGCCCTTAGCAATGGAAGATGAAGGCAGGAGCAAAAGAATCAGAGGGAGAGCAGTGTGTAAAGGCCTCAGTCCAACGCTGCTGGCCTGGAAGATGGGGGCGGGACCGCCAGCCAAAGAGTGCGGGCAGTCCTGGGAGGCTGGAAGAGGCAAAGACACAGAACCTTCCCTCCCTGGAGCCTCTAAGGAGCGTGGCCCTGCTGACACCCGGACCTTAGCCAGGTGAGATCCATTTCAGACTTCTGACCTCCAGAACTGTAAGATGAGACACTGGGGCGTTTGAAACTACTAAGTGTGTCATCATTTGTTAGAGCAGCAAAAGGACACTAATAAACTTCCTTCACATCACACACACAAACCAGCTCCTCATGGCCGGATCTGCACGTGAACGATGAAACAATACGGCCTTTAGAAGGAGCCCTGGAAGGCCGTCCAGAGACTGGAGGAGGCACAGATTTCTTAAACAAGACACAGGAAGTGCTAAAGATAAGGGAAAGATGGATAAACTGAACAAGATTAAGAGCTTCTGTGAATCAAATGATACCACTGAGGGGGGGGCAGGCAAGCCACAAATGGGGAGAAGACATCAGCAATTCCTATGTCTTACCAAGGACTCACATTCAGAACACTAAAAAAGAACACCGACAAGCTGAGTTAGAAAAACCAGAAGAGGTGAACAAGCACTTCACAAAAAGAGGGTATTTGAAAGATCAATAAACAGCCCTGGATGGTGTAGCTCATTGGATTGAGTGCAGGCCTGTGAACCAAAGGGTCGCTGGTTCAATTCCCAGTCAGGGCACAAGCCTTGGTTGTGGGCCAGGTCCTGGTTGGGGGTGCATGAGAGGCAACCACACATTAATGTTTCTCTCCCCCTCTTTCTCCTTTCCTTCCCATCTCTACAAAAATAAATAAATAAAAATCTTTTTTAAAAAAGGCCAATAAACATACAAGAAGATGCTCACCCTTTATCATGATAATGCTATCCATCCACCAGAAGGTATGAAATGAAACAGACTGACCATCCCATGTGCTGGGGAAGACACAGATCACCCACAAGGCTCACACACTGCAGGAGGACTGTGAGCTGGTACGAGCAATCTGGAAAGCAGCCTGGCATTACACACTAAAGCTGGACATACCTAACCCTAAGACCCAGCAGTTCCATGCCTAGGGTATACCCCCCACAAAATATGTACATCTGTGCACCAAAAGACATGTTCTTTTCCTAATGCTCCCAAATTGAAAGCAACCCAAACATCTACCACCCTTTAGACTGACTAAATAAGTTGCCACTTAGCCATGTGTGTAAATAAATTCACACAATGTAATAAAATCAGCAATGAGAATAAATGAACTGTAATCACAGGTGACACTGTGTATGAATTTGGCAATTATAATCTCAAGTGGAAACAGCCAGATATAAAAGAGTGCATGGAGTATGACTGCATGCTTCTACTTACTGGTGTGGCTCAGTTGCTCAGAGCATCATCCTGCAAACCAAAAGGTCACAGGTTCGATTCCCAGTCAGGGCACATGCCTGGGTTGTGGATTCAGTCCCAGTCAGGGAACATGCAAGAGGCAACCAATCAATGTTTCTCTCACATTGATGTTTCTCTCTCTCCCAAATCAATAAATATATCCTTGGGTGAGGATTAAAAAATAATAAAATGATGTTCAAGGGCAGGCAACATTTATTTATTGATGGTGTTTGAAATCAGGGAGGTGTCACACTTGGGTCAGGCATGTGGACTGGAAGTGAGAACGAGGGGTTTCTGGGGAGGTGGCAGGTTCTGACTCTGGGTTTGGGTGCTGTTTCACAGTTGTTTCACTGAGAAAACTCAGCAGGCAGTACAACATGACATGCACACTTTTCTGTATGGATGTTGTACTTCAAAAAAGTTTTAAATTTTTTCCTGGGAAGGGGTGGAAGAAGCAGAGGTGCCTCCTGCGGCTCACGGGCCTTACCCCCATCAGACTACCCTAGCTGGTGGCACCTAACCGTGTGGCCCTACCTGGGTGTCTGCCTTCCTTCGCCACAGCCCTGTGAGCTCCCTGTGGGAAGGCCCAAGCCCCATGGACTTCAAGTGCCCGGGGTCTGGCAGGCAGCGGTGCTGGGCTCACTGAACAACCTTCCGAGCACCAGCTTCCCTGAAGAAGGTCAGTGAGTCAGCACCTGGCTTCCTCTCACACCTGAGCCTTCCCCTGCAGGGAGCGAGGGCCCACCGGGGTCCAGGCTCGGCCCCTCTGTGACAAGAGAGGCCTGGCCAGAGGAGAGGGGGTGTAAACTGTGTCCACAAGGAAGGTCCAGGGTGTGCAGCCTGGAGAAAGTATGAACCAGTCAGAAGGCCAAGGGTACCACCTACACCTCTGAAAGGCAACCGAAGCTGCTGCAGGGTGGGGGAGGGATAGAACCTGGTAGCCCTAGGCATGAGGTCAGTTACTAACAAGCCCTCAAAGTCATGTTTTTTTTGTGGTTGTTGTTTTTTTTTTTTTTATTGCTTCCAGAAAGGCATCCCCTGCCCTTTACTACCCTTGGCCATCAATTCTGGCAGAAGGCCACACACCCACCCACACCCATACCGACTGCCACCTCCCCAGACCTTTTATCCACATGCTGTTGCTCCCTCTGCCTAGAATGCCCTTTCTCTTGGCTCCTGGCAAACTCCCTCAGCTGTCACTGGGAGCGGCTGAAGAGGGGCAGGCTCTTTGCAGATCTTGTTCACGGCTGGGGCTCTCGGTACCTAGGACAGCGCCCGGCACCCAGGGAGCTCTGAACGTTTAAAGCAGGAGTGAATGGAAACGCCCTTCTCTGCCACCCTCATCCTCCCCACACGCAGTTGGAGGCCCTTCGCAGCTGGTTCACCCCGTGGGGCTGCACTCACCCGCTGGCTCCAAGCAATGTCTGGGCAAGTCACAGCGGAGCCATTCAACGTTCTGACTGACTCGAATCCTGCAGGAGAGCGGCACCAAGCACGTCTACCTCGCACACACTGCACACAGCAGATGCCTGCCCTCGGTGGGCCCCACGAGTAAGGGCAGGCAGTGAGCCCCCCACCACTGGGAGGGATTAAGCAGAGACTAAGGCCTGCTCTCAGAGCAGGTTTTTGCTCCAGTTGGCACAGCTGCCAGGAGAAGCTCTCCCAAACTCATGCAACTATTACCACCGTCAAAAGCAACTTTAACCAGAACCTGCTGAGGGCTCTCCATGTCGCGGGGCTAGCCCACCACAGGGGAAAGGGCAGTCCCAGGTCCATACCTCTTTCTGTTGTAAGACTTTGCCACTTCACTATGTTTTACTCTGAACTTGTGTGTGTGTGGTTAGTGTGGGGGGCTTTGGGGTGGGACGAGACCCCATCCTCCACTGAGTTGCTGCAGCCTAAGCAGCCGCAGATCTGTAATATTCGTTCTGCCCCAGGCACCAGTCTAAGCGTTTTCTAAAATTAACCCATTTAATCTTCACAGCCCTGTGAAGGAGATACTATTATGAGATCCAATTTACTAATGAGGAAACTGAGGCCCAGTGAGGTCAAGCCCCCCACCCTGGGTGATGCAACTGATGGACAGCAGAGGTCTCACTGGAACGCAGGCCCCCTCCCTGGCCACAGAGCCTGTGCTCTTAACCACTTCCCTCTACTTCCTCAAAACCAAGGCCAACTCTCCTCCACGCACCCGGGTGCACAAGGGCAGAGATTCAGAGGGCACCCCAAGGCCCTTAGTGCCAAGGCCACAGCCTGCAGCACTTCTGCCTGCTGACCCAGCGCTTGCATGCCCTCACCTTGTTTCCTGGCCCCCTCCCACCCAGAGCCCTGCATCCCAGCCTCTCCAAACTTCTCGGTGTTCCCTGAGATGCCCTGCCCCGTCGCTTGTTCTGCCAGGAACGCCTTCACCCCTTTCCCATCCTTAGGCCAACTCCTGGGGTCAAGTGGGCACGCCCAGAGCTCTCCGCACAGTCCTGTGTCACAGCCCCACGCGTCCTCCCAAGGGGAGGATTCTTGGGGCAGGGACCAGTCTGGCTCCTGGCTCACTGGGTCCCGTCCACCCCTAGAGCCCGTCAGACACTTGAAGGGGCTAGCTGCGAGCATCAGCCCGCTGCAGCTGCCAGCCAGCCCTCCTCGGGGAGGATTAGAAGGATCAGCAGGCGCTGGCTGTTTTCCCTCCCACCCTCTGCATTCTGGGGGCGGGTCTGCCCTGGGACCCCACTCCCAGCTCCTCTCCAGAGGTGCGAACCCTCACTCAGCTCGTTGTTTCATACAAAGCACGGCTCGCAGGACTCAGTGTGGCCATACAAAGCTGCTCCAAACTCCCATTTCCCCCTTGGATCTGGCTGCTAGAAGGCTCAGCGTCAAGTTACCTCCGAGATGGGGCACAGAAGTTCCCTTGGGTTTCGCCTGACTTTTTCTACCGTGGGTCTCCTCCTGCTCCGGTTCTCCCAGGCTTTTTTCATCTCATTGTCCTGCGTTTATCGTTACAGATCACCTCAAGTCCTTTCTGGAGCCAGACAAAGAACACACATGGCCCTCTCGGGTGTCCTCTCGCCTCTGCTCCCTGCACCCTGAGCCCAGCACGCCCGCTGGTCTGAAAGCTGCATGTGAGCTGAGTGGCTGAACCCACGATCGAATTTAGGGAGGGAACAGTTTACACTAGAAAAGGATCGGGGCAGAATCGGGAACCAAGGAAGCCAAGAAGCTGGAGACACCAAACCCCTTCCCTCCCGCATCACAGGGCTCCAGGACTGGACGCCAGCTTCCTGCTTTACCAGGGAAGCCAGTGGGCTCCTCACTGGGCCCTTCCAGCCAGAGCACCCTTCTCTCGGCTGCCTAAACCCCTCCAGGGTCCCCCTCCGTGCCATCAGAGAGGCCCTCCTCAGCTGCCGCAGGTTTGCCCATCCTTCGGGACGCAGCCCCAGGCCTGGCCCAGGGAGCCCCCAGACCACCCACCCACCTGGTGCCCTGCCTACTCAATAACATGAGAATGACCTGCAACCATTGCCGGGGCAACAACCCCACTTTGCATTGAGGAGCTGGCTTCTCTGGCCCTAAAATGCTTCTCAAAGGTGCTGATCTTGCTTACGTTTTCAGGAAGGGTGCTGATGTCTTCCTGATTCAGTAAAGCCCCTGCAAGGCAGGTCCGAACCTGAAGTGCCCGTGGTCCTCACCCAGCGAAGGGCTGGCTTCTGCACAGCTGTTACCCACTCCCACTCCTAATGCCATGTGTTGGGGAGCACGGGCTGGGGTGCCCCAGAGGGGAGCTGCGGCCAGGCTGGGTCCAAGCAGGTACAGATCGGCCCTGGACACTCACTGAGGGGAGGGCAGATGGAAACCAGGTGCTCCCTGTGAGCCGGAAATTCCACCTTCTCGTGGCAAAGAGGCCCAAAGGGCAAAGAAGGAAGTGGAGAAGGAGAGGCAGCCGCTGGAGTCAAAGGTGAGACTCCAGGGGCGGAGCCAGGGCTGCTCAGGAAAGGCAGCAGCCGGAAGTGGACAAGGCCCCACATTTGTTCCTTGTTAATAAAACCACCCGCCGTGCTCTGCTTCCTATTCAGAAGGGAGCCCCCTCATTGACATTTTGAAGCAATTCTTCTGAAAACATGAGTTTTATATCGCTGTGTCTGTGTACTGGCCCTGGCAGTGCAGCCCAGAGAGGGGACTGGTGGGACAGGGCAGGTCCCACACCGGCAATGGGAGCCCCAGTCTCCAGGTACTGAAGGGAGGAACCTCCTCAGTTCCCGAGACAGAGCCAGGGGGACCCACGGGGCACAGGCCCTGCCATCTCGTCCTCCCTCCCACCCCAAGATCAGTGCATGCTCGTTTCTCCCAACAAATCACGGGGCCAAGTGGTGGAGACCCACACTTCGCATGCTGTGACATCTCTATAAACTGTCCACGGGTCTGCCTTTCCCATCATACGGAGGGAGAGCTCTCAAGGACAGCAAAGCCCCCATGTGCGCGTCCTCCCCCAAAACACACCAGCCGAGGCTGTAGCAGCCGTGCCCAGTGCTGGCTCCCACCCCCAGCCCTGGAGACCACGTGGCCTGCCCCCCACCAGCTGAGTGGACGGGGTGAGCACCCTCACCCAGGCCAGGCCAATGGGTTTCTCTGGCACCCCGAGACCAAGGGGAGTGCTCCTAGGAGGTCCTGTGGCCTCAAGCTGAAGCCACCATTCAGGGCAGCCAAGCCAACAACCCAGAGAGCCAGCCCACTGGGAGAGGAAAAGGGCAGATGCGCCCAGAGAGGTGGAGAGAATGAAACCACAGCCCAGAGAGGAAAGTCGGAGGAGAGGCCGCCTACCAGCTCCCACGTCCTGGGGGAGCCCGGCTGCCTGCAACTGTTTGCTACACAAGTTCCCTTTCCCTCCTCTTAACTCTCCTTCCACTTAACCTAATTGTGGGAGGGTTCTCTCCCTGGCAACGAAATTATCCCAGAGACTGGTCAGAGCCTGCCCCTTCCCGCTCAAGGGCGGACCTACTCATCAAGCCATGCCCACTGCTCAGTTTACAAGGTGAGGCTCCGCAGGGGAGGGCCAGCACCACAGTGCTGAGCAGGGAAGGCAAGGCCAGCTGGGGCCACAAGCCGGAGCGCACTGCACTCTGCACTTGGGCGAACAGGGTGGAGGTGTTTGAGGACAGGACTGCCAGAATTGTGCTTCAGGGAAACAAACATGGCAGGTGGTTGAATCGCCTATAGGAAGGGGGCACGTCTCGTAGGCACATAGTAGGTGCCTAACAAATGCATGGAGGGCAAACAGGGAAACCTCTCTATGCCTTGATTTCCTCATCTCTAAAACACAGGGAATGTATTAAGATATCCACAAACTAAAACACTCCATTTAAAGAGCTCAACGCAGCCCTGGCTGCTGTGGCTGTTGGTTGGGTGTTGGTTGACCCACAAAGCAAAACGTTGCTGGTTTGATTTCTGGTCAGGGCACTTACCTAAGGTTTGGTCCCCTGCTGGGGAGCACACAAGAGGCAAGAGATCAATGTTTCTCTTCCTCTCTCCCACCCTGCCCCGCCCCTCTCCAAAAAGAGAAAGAAAGAGAGAGCTCAAAACAGTTCCTGGCACAGAACACTCAATATATGTCTTGTTTTTTTCAAACCTGTGTTCTCCCCAACAAGCTCTGGGCAGGTGCTATCGTCTAATGTTTATGTACCCCCAAATCATATGTTGAAGCCTGGCGCCCAATGTGGTGGTATTAGGAGGCAAGGCCTCTGGAGCCTTTGTGAATGGGAATAGCGCCCTTATAAAAGAGACCACCCCCACTGGAGACTGGGGGGGGGCAAAAGGAGGGGAGGGAAAAAATAATAAGTAATAAAATAAAAGAGAAAAGAGGTCCCCACAGACCTCCCTAGACCCTTCCGCCATAAGATAAAAGGCGATGTCTGCAGCCCAGAAGAGGGCCTTCGCCAGGCCATACTGGCAGCCTCACCTCAGACTTCCAGCCTCCGGAACCGTGCGAAATGGATTTCTGTTGTTTTTAAGTCTGCACCCCACCAGTGCTTTGTTACAACAGCCTGGACTAAGACAGTAGGGAACCAGGGGGGTCAAGAATGCAGCTCCCCTCCTCTGGCCATAGAAGCAGAGGTAGGGTAGACGGCATCCAGAGGACAAGGTCAATCTTTAGGGTGGCAGGGCCAGGGAGGGAGGGCCAGAAGGGAGCTGTCTCCTATACCATGGATCAGAGTGGAGAGAGCAGGGATGGCTAGGGCTGTGGGGATGCTGGCCTTCCCATTATCAAGGGAGACAGACTGGGGTGGAGGGGGCAGCTGAGAAGAGAGGCTGCCGTGTGGCAGAGGACAGGACCTGGATGAGGCTAAGAGGCAGGATTGCCTGGCAGTGGCCAAACAGATGAAGAGGGAACGAGCCGCAGGTGTGTGTGTGTGCATGCACACGCACGCACTCAGGCTGTAGTGCAATCTGGCACAGCCACAGTAACAGAAATCGGGCATTTGCTCCGTCAAGTGAGCATACTTCACATCCACCCATCCATTCAATTCTCTCAATAACTCTACCAGGCAAATATAGGTATCTTCATTTTTATAGATGGGAAAATTGAGGCAGACAGAGGTGTAGTGATTTGTCTGAGGTCACACAGCTCATAGATGGTAAAGCTGAGATTTGAACCCAGGCTGTGAGGGTCCACCATCCAAACTCTTAGCCACCAAAGTGGACAGGAGATACTGGAAAGGGTATGGTGCCCAAGGGTAAATCCCCAACTTGGACTTTTAGGCTCTGGGTACAGAATTCTAGGTACTCCTTCCCAGCCTGCTGGATAGACCTGGCAGGGAGTGCACACTTGTGTGCATTAGGTTCCCCCCAGGTCCCCTCTGCCAGGCTCTTCTGCCTTTGAAACTCCTCTCCATCTCTACCCTCTTCCTGTTGCAGAGCCTGCACCCCACCATCCCCTGTAATCTAGGCACTGCAGACACAGTGCATCCTGGCTCCCCGCTCACGGAGGAGGGCGTCTGAGGGGTCCTGCCTGGAAAAGCAGGAAGGACAGGACAATCCTTTCCCTCTACAGAACTCTCCTGCCTTCAACCCCATACCCCATCACCTAAATTTTTCACTGTTCTGCTGCTCTAACCCAGCAGTTACAAGGCCTCCTGCCCGCTTCTGACTCGAGGCCCAAACCACGCTATTTCCCTGCCTGAAGTCCCTTTGGCATCCTGGCAGCAAACTTCTACACTGGGCTCCATCAAGCTTCCTGTCCACCCCACCCCCAGGAGTCCCTCCTCTGTACTCCTAGCTCCCCCACCACTACACTCAGTGACAGCTGTGCTCCCTGGATGCAGCGATGCCCCAGTCCTGTGTACCTGCCAGCCCCTGGCAGTGCTGGGCCAGGTGACAGCAGCTGGATGAATGAAGGGCTCATTGTTTACATTACAACTGGTGGGGAGTGTGCCGCACACATGTGGTGCCCCACGTGGTGCTCCCTGCACCCTCCTCCTCCTCTGCCAGCAGCCCTAGGCCAGCCCCATCCCCACTAGCCTACCCTGGACATCTTACAAGGGCGAGGGCAGCCAGCATACTTCATTTGGATTCCCCATTTCTGACCCAGAAGGGAGACATAGGATCTCAGAGACTGGGGGATGGGCTGCTGGGTGTGTGACGCCCCTCTGCCCATTCTCCCCAGGGAGGGGGATAGCGCTGGGGTCTGCGTGACAGTGCCCAGTGAGCACCTGCCCCACCCAGGCCCCGCCTGAAGGACCCAAACGGGCGGGTCCTGGAGGCCGAGAGAAGTATCCTTGGCGGCCGCGGCCCCTCCCTGTGAAGAGGGCAGAAAATCTGCTGCCTCACCAACCACCAGCGCCAGCTTGGGGGGGCACCCCTGCGGGAAGCCGCCCCGCCCCAGTCCCCCCCTAACCACCTCCGCCATGTACTTCAACCAAGTTTTGCAAAGGGCAGTGGCCAGGCGACTCCAGCCTGCGCGAGGGCTCCGTGTTCTCCCTGACCCCGGGTCTGGAGAAGGGGGCTAGGGGGCCGCGCCCACCAGGTTGTGCCCCTCGGGCCTGTGAGCCCGGAGCCCTGCGACGAGTCCAGCCGCCTCGCGCTGCCCAAGGGAGAGGAGGCGGGCGGCCCCCCTCAGCAGATGTGCCGAACTCGGGTCTCTGGTTGGGCGGATGGGAGGGGGGGCGAAGGATGCTGACGGTGCCCTCACCAACGGGACAGGCAGCCCGGGAAGCGCCTCCCAACGCCAGCAGCACCCCCTGCTCGCTTGCTGGCGTGGGGGAGTTGAGGTGCATCCTAGCACCGGCTCCGCTCACGCCCACCCTCCTGCCCCGACCCTGCGGCCTCTCCCACGCCCGACAATGTCCCGGGGACTGCCCGCTTCTGCCCAGGCTGCGGCCACCGCCGCCTCCCGAATCCCTCGATCCTTTGTTGCCCGGCAAGCCCCCTACTTCAGGGGGTTCCCCCGCTGCTCCTACCTTCGCCCCTCCAGCATCAGGCTCAGCGGCGGCGACCCGGCGTCGGCCTCCTACGCGGGCCCGGCCGCCGCGGGGGGAGAGGATGCTGCGGCCGCTGCCGCTCCCTGCCGCCCCACCCGCGGCTGAGCCCTGTGGCGCCGGGACACGGCGCTCGCGCTCCGGACCTCAGCCTCGCGCCGCGTGCGCGGCCGGCTGGCGGCGGGCAAGCGGGAGCAGCTGACCCGGGCGGCCCCGCCGCCGCCTACGCGCCCTGCGGCGGAGCCCCGCGAGCCGAGCGGAGCAGAGCCAGCGGCCCGGCTGCGGGAGGGAACAAAAGGGGCCGGCGCTGGAACGAGCGCCGGGGGGGGCGGGGCCTGGCGCGGCGGGGGTGGGAACGCGGGCGCACGGCCTCCCGGTTCTCGGGCCGAGGCGCCGAGCCGCCGGTGAGCGGGCGGGCAGAAAATGCGGATGAACCCAGTAGTCCTCCCGCAGCCGTCAGTCGCGGGTGGGGCGCGGGCGGTGTCGCGAGTGCGCCAACACCCACTTCAGTGCTGGGCACGTAGTGGTGCTTCAGTCGTGTTTGGCATAAGAACACTCTTCAGCCTTGCTCTGCTCACAAGGACGTCCCAGACCCTAGGGAGAGACTGAAGCTTGGGAAACTATGGGGAGGGACGAGGAGGTTCCGGGAAGGCTTCACAGAGGAGGTGACGTTGGACTGGACAGGAAGAGATGAGGAGGGGACGGTGTGACCGAAGTTCTAACTCCAGGTCTTACTGAGCTGTCCTGAGGCCAAAGGAGATGGTAATAAATGACACGGGGTTCTTGGTGATTTGCTCCCAACATAACTTTGCAAAAAATGGTACCCAAGACACAAATGAACCCCGACCCCCTCCCCGGAGCAGGATCTCTCTCCTGAGATAGCAGAGGGTTAGGGTTAGGGTTAGGGTTAGGGTTAGGGTCAGGGTCCTCTCTCCTAAGTGGGCAGCAGAAGCTAAGTGGCAGCTGAGGGGTAAAAAATAAATGAATCCCAACACACACAGGTGCCCAGTGTCCGACTGTGGTTGCCTACTGTGCCTTTGTGACCTTTTCCCCTTTGATAAACTGACCTCTCAGCCTTTGCTATGCTGGTTCTTCGACCAGCAGTGCCCCCCACCGCTGGCCTTCTCTGTTTGACAATCATCCTTCCCCTTCAAAGCCTAGCTCAAACTTACCTTCATGTCCCTTGAGTATGGCAGTGTGGGTGTGTTGGGGTAGGTTGTGGTCTGCACAGTGAGGCCCACTCTGGAGGGCAGGCATGAGGTGCAGTCTTGTTCACATCCCCTAAGGTACCCAGCACAGACCCTGGCCAAGGGCAGACATTCAATGACACTTGTTGAGTGAATGAATTTGCTAAGTGGCCACCAACCATCCTTCTGCTGCCCTGGTATCCATAATCTTTAAGAAATGAGTTAACCTCTGGAACTCAGTTTCCCCACCTATAAAGTAGAGATAGTGTTTCACTTCAGTTCAGCAGACATGTAACGGTATAGTGATGAGGCTGGGCACCCGCCAGCCCTGTGGAGGTCCTCAGCGGGGGAGGGGCTCCAGACCTGGAGACCAGGTCCAGAGGAGGGTGCAGAGAGAGCCCAGAGGAGGGGCAAGCTTCTGGTGGAGGTGTCAACCCCATGGGAAGAAAGGGGATTTGGGGTGGAAAGGGCTGTGTTCAGGAACCAGAGAGCAAAGTGTTCCGTTTGGCTGGGATGAGTGGTCCAGATATTAAGAAATGAGATGCAAGGCATCAGGCAGTGGTAAAAACACAACTCCATCACCTCCAGCCCATGGGCAAGACTCTCTGGGCCTCTGTCTCCCCATCTATGAAATGCAGCTAGTGTTAGACTGCCCCCTAGAGTTGTTGTCAAGAGAGCAAGGTTGTAAAAATGACTTTGCCCATGAGGAGCTTGGATTTTCTCCTGTGCGAGGGAGCTTTCTGACAGACTCCTCTCCCACCGGGAGGGAGGAGCACAGAGTGAAGGTGGGGCTTTTCCGGTAGCCTGCTCCTCCCTCCCTGGGAATTAGTGAAGGCTGCAAAGGCCATGGGGGTCCTGACGATGGGAAGCAGGGGAGGCCCGGTCAGAGGTCATTCTGAAAGTTCTCCCGGCAGGTCATGGGGGTGGGCTGAGACCCTGAGAGACCCGCTGGAAGGCTGTGGGGGTCTAAGCTAGAGCTGGGGGGCTGGGACACTCTAAGGGTGAGGGAGCAGCAGAGGAAACCAAAGGAGAGACCAGTCTAGGTCAGGTTTTCGGGGCTCCTTTGAGACTGAAATCCAGGGTGACTCTCCCCAGAAACACACGATATGCTTACACATAGACGCACAGACACAAAGTTTTGCGAATAGTTTCAGACCGTTCTCAGACCCCTTGAAGCCCCCTCTGGTCTGTACAGCTGGATTCTAGGGCAAGAGAGAGTGCCGAGAAACAGCAGGGTGGGTGTTCTGTGGCCGAGAGCGCAATTTCCCCAGATGCAGGTGTCTGACCCAGACCCAGTGCGGGTGCATCCCTGAGGCACCCCTCCCTTTTTTGACACCTGAGGCTTCTGGAACCAGGAAAGTGGCCAAAGTCCCCAGGATATCATCTGTCAGGGAGAGACTGAGAAGGTTCCTTATGAGAATTTAAACCATCATTGCATCCCAGCTCCTCCTTGTACAGGTCGGGAAACTGAGGTCTAAAGAGAGGCGGGGGTTTCAGGACACACAGACCCTGCTGTGATGCACCGGAGCTCACCTGCACCAGCAGGTTCAGCCAACCCCTCCACCTACCTCCAGAAAGTGGGTGGCAGGTCCACTGCCCTCCCCCCTCACCAACAGCCCCCAGGCCCTGCAGAGCACTACTTCTCCTTACCTAGACTGGGCGGGCGAGGCTGAAAATACTCAACTCATCCGCGAGGAGGTCACTTGCCGATGCGGTTGGTAGGCTTGTAGGTGAGAAACTACAGGATTCTATCTCACTGCAGGTTCAGTTTGGGTTTTCTGCCTGCCGCAACCAAACAAAAGATGCAGACGTGGAAGGGGAGCTGGGCGTGATGCCCCGTGCACCAGGCCCGGGAATGGGGTGGGGTGGGGGTGGGACTGGGGGAGAAGGGCTCTCCCAGTAGACCTCTCACAGCCTTTTGTGTCCATAGAAAGTGCTGATTTGACCATTTTCTTGCTGACACTGGCTATGACCAGTGGCCCCAACAGCGGGAGGGGGATAGTTGTGGGAAGAGCACATCAGGAATAATTGGGGACTGGCGCGGGGTCTCAGAGCCCTGACCTGGGCAGCCACAGACAAAGCCCGGCTGCCCTCCAGGTTGCTGCCCTCGGGTATGCTTCGTTATTGTCTCATTTGTTAGGACCAATAGGACAGCCACATGACGGAATATGTTACAGTCTCTGAACCACTGTTTATAAGGAACCTGTAATAAATGGGGAAACGCTCTGGTATTTGAGTCAAATGAAAAATGGACATCAAAAAATTGTAGGTGTGGTAGAATGGGAAAAACTGGTCACCGTGATGGCCTTGGGTGGGGGCCCATGGGATTTTTCCTGCCCTTTTCTGCATTCTCCTAAACAAGCTTGTGCTACTTTTAGAACTAACAAAAGAAATTTATATAGAGAACACTAAAGATTCAGCCAGAAAACTACTGGAACTAGTAAATAAATTCAGTAAAGTAGCAGAATACAAAATAAATATCCAGAAATCAGTTGCATTTTACACACCAATAATGAATGGTCAAAGAGAAATTAAGAAAATAATCCCATTTACAATCGCATTAAAAAAGAAAATACCTAGGAATAAATTTAACCAAGGTTATAAAAGACCCGTTCTTGGAAAAGTTATGACACTGAAGAGAGAAACTGAGGAAGATACAAATAAATAGAAGCACATACCATGTTCATGGATAGGAAGAATTAACATCATTAAAATGTCCATACAACCCAAAGCAATCTATAAAATCAACACAATTCCTATCAAGACACTAATGACATATTTCACAGAACCAGAACAAATATTCCAAAAAGTTATATGGAACCACAAAAGACCCTGAATAGCCAAAGCAATCTTGAGAAAGAAGAACAGAGTTTCACATGCTGCCTGATATGAAACTATAGTCAAGGCTGTAGCAACCAAAACAGCACGATACTGGCATGAAAACAAACATACAGATCAATGGAACAGAATACAGAGCCCCAAACTAAACCAATACCTTTACAGTCAATTAATACTTGACAAAGGAGACAAAACATACAATGGGGTCAAGATGGTGTATTCAATAAATAGTGTTGGGGAAATCGTACAGATACATGGAAAAAATTAAATTAGATCATCTTTTTACTTCATACGCAAGAATAAACTCCAAATGAATTCAAGATAAATATAAGACCTGAAACCATAAAAATCCTAGAAGAAAATCTTGGACATTTCTCATAGCAATATTTTTTCTGTTATATCTCCTCAGGCAAGGGAAACAAAAGAAAAAATAAACAAATGGGACTACATCAAACTAAACAGTTTTTGCGCAGCAAAGGAAACCATCAACAAAATGAAAAGACAGCCCACTGAATGGGAGAACGTATTCGTCAATGATACATCTGATAAAGGGTTAATGTCCAAAATTTATAAATAACTTACAAAACTCAGCACTAAAAAACAAGCAACCCAATTAAAAATGGGCAAAGTGCCCTGGAGGCTGTGGCTCAGTGGACTGAGCGCCAGCCCGTGAACCAAAAGGTTGCCAATTGATTTCCAGTCAGGGCACATGCTTGGGTTGCACCAGGTCCCCAGTTTCAGGATGTGAGAAAGGCAATTTGATTGATGTATCTCTCGCACACTGATGTTTCTTTCCCTCTTTCTCCCTCCCTTCCCCCTCTCTAAAAATAAATAACTAAAATCTTTGTTTTAAATGCAAAGTACCTGAATAGACACTTCTCAAAAAAAGACATACAGATGGCCAATAGACATCTGAAAAGTTGCTCAATGTCACTAATCACCAGAGAAATGCAAATTAAAACCACAAGGAGATATCACCTCACACCTGTCAGAAAGGCTATCAACAATAAATCAACAAACAAGTGTAGGCAAGGGTGTGGAGAAAAGGGAACCCTAGTATACTGTTGGTGGGAATGCAGACTGGTGCAGCCACTGTCAAAAACGGTATGGAGCCCTGGCTGGTGTGGTTCAGTGGCTTGAGTGCCATCTGCAGATCAAAAGGTTGCTGGTTCGATTCCCAGTCAGGGCACATGCCTGGGTTGCAGACTGGACACATGCCCAGCTGGGGCGTGCAAGAGGCAACTAATTGACATTTCTCTTGCACATAGATGTTTCTCTCCCCTTTCTTCCTCCTTTCCTCCCTCTATAAAAATAAATAAAATATTTTTAAAAACCAATATGGAGATACTTCAAAAGGTTAAAAATAGAACTACCATATGACCCAGTGATTCCACTTCTGGGAATTTATCCAAAGAAACCCAAAATATTGATTTGAAAGAATATATGCACTCCTGTGTTCATTATAGTGTTATTTACAATAGCCGAGACTCGGAGGCAGCCCAGTGCCCATCAGTTGATGAGTGGATGGCAAAGACATGGTACACTTACACAATGGACTACACCTCAGCTGTAAAAAAGAAGAAAATCTTACCTTTTGCGCCAGCATGGATGAACTTAGAAAGTCTTATACTAAGTGAAATAAGCCCAGTAAGAGAAGGACAAGTACCATATGATTTCACTCATATGTGGAATCTAAGGAACAAAATAAGCTAACAAACAAAATAAAAACAGACTCATGGATACAAAGAACAGACTGACAGCTATTAGGAAGGAGGGGATTTGGGAGCTGGGTGAAAGAATCAAAGGGATTAAGAAAATGAAAAGGAAAAAATACTTCACAGATGCAGAAAAGAGAAAAAGAAATTTAAACCCAAACCCCTTTCTGTTGCAAACACACACACACAAAAATGATTGGATATTGTCAGTGGCCTGGGGCTGGGAGTGGTATCACCATGGAGATATCAGCCGAGGACCTCACGGGGAGGCCACACCCCTTTCAAACACGTGGGCTTTTTGGGAGTCCAGCTCTCGCTTCCCTGGAGAGGATGGAGAGGACGCGGGCTCTGATGGAGGGAGACTGGAGACTGGCAGCGACAAAAGGTGTCTGCCTCGGGGGGTATGGGCATTTCCTGTTGGGGATTCCCAAGGTCCTAGGGGACTTTTTTCCATGCAGCCTTCTGCATTCATAAAGGCTGCTGAGTGAATGAGAAAGCTGGCATCTCTAAGCGAGCTTATTACAGGGTAGGTTTCAAGCTAAGAACTTTGTATGAGTTGCGGAAATAAGGACCTCCCCGATGAGAACAAGCGAAGGCAGTCTAGTCCGAGCTTGCTGTAGCGAGGCAGTCCACACCAGTTCTGCGCACGGCGGAGAGTCACGGCCGGCAGGGGTGGGAAGCTTCGGGGTGGACACGAGGGAAGGCACAGGTGTGTCTTGATGGGGGCGACTGTAGGCGTGGGGAGCTGGATGCGGGGATCAGTGAGGGGAGCACATTTGGCGTTGTCCAGTTGGTCCTGGGTTGGGAGAAGAAGCAAAAACTCGGAGAGCTGGCATTTCTTGAACAAGTCCTGGCTATCTGGGATTGGCACTTGGCTTCCTGGACTGGAGGCTGCAGTGTGGGTCAGTCCTTTTTTGCACATGGTCTGGCTGTTGTCTGTTTACGTATATCCAGTTTCTCGGTGTTAACTCATGTGGTCCTTGCCAACTACGCTAAAGCTGGTGTGATTATGATGTTGCTTTAGTGAAGAGGAAACCAAGTCACAGAGAGGTCAAGGAACATGCTCGAGGTCACACAGCTTGTGAGAGCAAGGTCAGCCAGGACACTGGGCTTCAGGGCCAGACTCACTCCTGACCGCAAAAAGACAGCAGGGAGACACCACCTGGAACTGCAGCCTGAGCTCTGCCACTCGGCAGCTTTACGGCCCATGGCAAGTGCCCCGGGAACCCTCCTCCTCCACGGGGCCGCTCGGAGAACCACAGGGAGAGGAGGCACTGGGTGCGGAGTGCCAGCTGCACAAGTGTGTGTGTGGAGAGCCTACTGGGAGCAGTAGTTATCATTTCCTCTCTGCCAGGCGAGGCTCTAAGCACCTGAGATTCTGTCAACTCACGTAATCCCCAGGACATTCCCTGGGCGGGCTGTTACCTACCCCACCTACAGACGCAGGTGTGCAACTTGCTGGAGTTCACACAACAGGTGGGGGGCGGCACCACTCGGAACCCAGGCCTCCTGGGGCTAGAGCTGGTGTTTCAGTCCCTCCCTCCCTGCCTGTGAGATGAAGCAGTGGCTCTGAACTGAATGGGTGGCCCGGGGGAGGGAGAGGGCACTTGCAACAGTCCAGGTGGCACAAAGCCTCAGCTGAGACCCGATAAGGTGAATTGCTTCTTTCTGAGTGACTCCTGAATGGGCTTCTTCAACTGGGGGCCCTGGAAAAGAAGGAATGTGGAGGGAAGAGGCCACCCCCTCTGAGGGTGGACAACACCCGCAGCCACTAACAATCGAGTTGGACACATGTTAAGGACTGTGCTGCTGGGGTGGACATTCACCTCTCGGGGAAGGGGCCTCAGTGTTTGTGGCCTCCACTCCCCCTGGGTGCTGAGCTGGGCCGCAGGCACCCAGGCTCCTTTTGCCAAGGGAAGCGTCCAGAAGGCGCTGGCTGTGGAGCTCTTCTCTGTCCCTAGCTTTCCAACCTCAAGGCCTGTCTTCGCCGCTGCATTCCTCATTTATCCCTTCTCCCTCCGCATCCCCAAGTTTGCACGTCTGTGTGTTGTGGCAGCGGAGGTGGTGGCACACCTGGAGGCCTGTTGCTCTGTGCTTCTGTGAGCCTTTTGCAGGGTCCACGGCCAGTGTCTTTCTTCCCAGGATGCTGCCCACTGGCTCCTGCCGCTTCCAAGGCTGCCTGCCTCTCACAAGGCTGCGCTTTCTCTGCAGCCTGGGTGGAAGGGGCCATTTCTTTTGGGTCTTTTGGGTCCTTCTAAGAAGTCACACAAATCATCCATCACCCCACCAAATGCACAAAAATTAGAGACCAACAGAATGTGACTAATTTTACCACAAAAAAGCACTGGAAGAAATAACCATGCTGTTGCCATCATTTCCTACAAGGAAGGATGTCTTAGCACCAGATAAAGGAAGGAACATAATTTTGGAATACAGGCCAACCCTTTAAACTAAGTAAATCTGGCTTTCTGAAAAAAAAAAAAAAAAAAGCCTCTTGTTTTGTTCGCTTTGCTACTGAAGGAGAAACACTCGGTCAAAGTTGGCAGCTGCTCCTGGGACGTTTGGGAACCAGCATCCTCAGAAGGCTCGCTCCTGCTTCCCAGCCAGGGCAGTGACTCTCCTGGGCCCCAGCCCCCTCCCCTCCTGCTGCTCCCAGACACCCTGGTTTCCCGAGAGAACTGCACTGCTTTGTTTGGCTTTTCTTGGACCAGTCCACACATCCTTCCATCCCCCACATGTGCACCTTCCAGGGCCCCCAGAGCCTTGGCTGTCTGTGAGCCAGATGTTTGGAGAGAAGCTCAGAGCTAATTTGTCCAATCCTGTTGCTTTTCAGCAGGAAGGATAAAGTGCCATTAGACAAAGCACCATTAGGAACGCTAGCAGTCCTCTTGAAAAACCACAGCCTCCTGTCTCCGCAGCTTACCCCTGCAGCTTCCTTGTTTGTAAACTGCCCCTTCACCCCACAAATGTGGTCCACGTGTGTATACTATATAAAAGTTAGAGCTCATATTCAAACTGCTGGTGTTCTAGCAACAGAATCCCTTCTTTTGCCTTTAAATCCTTTAGCTCTTTTTCTGCCCTGTGTATGGCTACAAAATTACTTTGAAAACACAGATACACAGACATACACCGTCTAAAGTGGCAAGAGCTCTGAAGGAGTTACCAGCAGGGTGCTCTGGGCCACATCTCATTCTTGATGTGTGGGACCAAGGGCAGCTTCCCGGAGAAGGTGACAGCCCAGATGTGTCTTGAAGGATAAGTGCATGGCAGGCACAGGGAGCAGCCCAAAGGTGCTGTCGTGAGGAACCCTGAAGAACGTGGGCCACCAGAGCGCGAGGGAACGGAGCCGAGATGGAGGCCGAGGGGCAGCAGGCTCCTGTCAGAGAGGGCTTCCTGTGGCTGGGCTGTGGACTTGGGCTGTGTTCTAAGGGCAATGGGGAGCCCCAAGGGCTCTAGGCAGGGGAGGGGCATGAATTTCAGACCTGAAACCTGGCTCCCTAAGTCGTGCAGGGACAGTGTGGAGACAGGTTAGAGCCGCAGGGTAGTCAGGGAGGCAGGGCTCGGGGGTGGCCCTGTGGACAGGGATGAGGAGTATGGCTCAGCCACACTGGCCTCAATGCCTAGCAGGGTGTGTGGGCTGAGAAGGAGCAAGTCATGAAAGACAGGACCTGCAGACTCTGGGCTCCCAGCTCCTCCCAGCGAGAGGAGGGACCCCAGCCCCTGACACTCTGAGGCTGAAGGGAGGGTTGTGCTGCCTACAGCTGGCGTGGAGGATAGACGCAGCTGCCTGCCTAAGAAAGCAGGGCCAGGGACAAGCACATGCTTGTTTCCCAAACCGCTGCCCCGCTGTGAGAGTCTGCATTCTCCACCACACTCCTGAAGGATGTTGTGTTATGTGTTAGAATCTCTCACTCTGTGGCCAGGTTCCCTGTGACTGTCAGGCAGGGAGGCTGAACCCAGAGAAAAGTGGTGCCGAAGACAGGGTGATTCCCAGGGGTCCCAACCAGGTGGAGGGAGCACCTAGCTGGGCGTCCCTCTGGAGCTGAGGTTGCAATGATGGCAACGCACCCTTCACCTTGGAGGAGCAGCTCCGGGAAGGGTATGTGGTGGAAGAAAGAGGCACAGGCTTGGGAAGCCACAGACCTGTAGGACCTTGAGCTGCTTTTGATGCACGGGATGTACCAGGCATGTGACCCTGGATGAGGGACTCGGGTCTCAGTCTCCAGCCCCTAGTCTGCCAAATGCCAACAACAGGCTCCACCTCCACACACAAGGACAGGTAGACTCAGTCCAGAGTTGCGGTGCTCCGATGGAAGTGTGGCAAGGGTGCTTGGGGCCACGTCTGTGTCTCAACTATGGGGCTAGAAAGTATGCCAGGTAGCTTAGGGCAGGGGACTGCTTCTGCACAAAGCATTGCCACACCTGTTTTTTCTCATTAGTTGGACACGGAGAAGCAGAAGCAAAGATGTTAGTCCAGAGTGTTCAGTTCAGGTCAAGGCTTTATAGCAAGGGAGTAAGACGGAAGGGACCAAAATGAACCTTTTTTGTCTTTGGTAAGAGGGAGGGTGTCTGTGAATGTCATCCGTGAGCTGGTTCTTCCCCTCCCCCAGGCTGGAAGCTGAAAGCAACCTCTGCACAAACCTTCCATAGGACCCTTTGAAGACATGTAATTGCTATGTGCCTCAGTGTCCCCATCACACTACCGCTGTCCTTTTTCTCTTTCAGTCAGCTCCACCCCAGCCCTTCCGACAAGGTTCCGGGGCTGGTGTCCTGCACGGCTGAGAGTGCCCCGGCCGCGTGCTGGGAAGTGCTCAGTGGGGCCCTAGTCCCACAGCACCCACCCCCAGGCCCCTACCCCTCAGGCTCCCTTTCCCTTCTGCAATGCAGCCTCCCACTCAGCCCTGGGAACTGAAGTCCCAGAGGCCCCAGAGGAAGTCAGAGGGCCCGCACAAATCAAGAGGGTATTGTCTACCAGCCCGCCCAGCAGAGGCACAGGTGACAGCCTGGACTGTGAGTGGCACCTGAGGTAGGGGGAGGGGGTCATCCTGTGGAACTGAGCCCTTGAGCTGTGGGGTCTGCACTAACTCCAGGCAGATAGTATCAGAACTGAATGAAATTATAGGACACCCAGCTGGTGTCCCAGAGACGTGCTTGGTGTGGGGAATCGACATACTGGGTGTCAGAAGTGAATTATGTCTGCGAGTAAGGAGACACACCGGGAGTTTCCTTGTAGTGGGGGGGTCTGTAGACCAAGGTGCGGGTGGGTGGGGGCCTCTACATCAAGGTGGGGCTGAGGGGGGAGCCACTGTGTGCCTTTGGGCAGTTTTCTGCACCCACTATCCTCGCCCTTGGTTCATAGATGGGGGAGCTAGGTGGTAAATTGCTTTTGGTTTTGATTATAAAATATCTCACATATAAAGCACATTTGTAGACCTGACTGAAAGATAATAAAATGAATACCTATGTTAAGAACATCTGACTTAAGCCCTGGCTGGGTGGTTCAGTTAGCTGGAGCATCATCCTGAACACCGAAAGTCTGTGGGTTCAATTCCTGGTCAGGGCAAATACCTAGGTTGCAGGTTCCATCCCCAGCCACAGCATGTACAAGAGGCAACCAAGCAATGTTTCTCTCTCACATCAGTGTTACTCTCTCCCTCCCTGCCCCCGTTCCTCTCTCTCTAAAATAGTAATTAAAATATCCTGGGTGAGGATTTTTAAAAAATCTGGCTGAAGAAATAAAACTTTACCAAGACCTTGAATCCTCTACACGTACCTTTCCACCCCATCCCCTCTCCAAAGACACTTGCTTTTGTGGCTGTGTTTCTCCTCCCTTTGCTTGGCTTCTCTTCCTGCGCACAAACACTTCGAACGAGGCTGTGCTCATGCTGCATGCTCTCCACCACACGTAATGGAAGTGTGCGGTAGGTGTTCATCCGTGACTTCTCTTGTGCTGCCACTGGACGTTTGGGACTCAGCCACGCAGACGAGGTTGGCCACGGAGTGCCCCGTTGTGTCCCGTCCCTCAGCATACTCTCTCCTGCAGTTTCCAGTGCGGCGTCTTGTTTAGTTTCGTTGCTTTTGCGAAACTCGTGGGGTCCATTGCCTAGGTGTCTCTTGGGTGCACAGCTAGGAGGGGAGTGACGGGGTCACATTTACACGATACCGTCGACTGGTTTTCCCAAGTGTTTGTACCAATTTATATTTTCACCGCAGAATACACATCCTTTCAGTCTGGTATGCATAATAGTACTGCGCATTGTCAGACCTTTTCATTTTTGCTGGTCTGGTTATTGTAAAAAGCAAAAAGAAAGCAAAAAAGCAACCCAAACCAGACTACACGTGAGGCGCCTTTCGAACGTCCCCTCTCCGGTGCAGTAGTCATCGCGCATTTGTCTGTCTGCCATTGGGCGGCTGGTCTTCTCTCTTCATAATGTGAGGATTATTCACATATCTGAGACGCTGTTCCCGTATCAGTTTAAAGAATTGTCAAGGCCTCTCCCAGTTAGTGGCTTGTCATTCAACTTTATTGTATGTCTGCAATAGGCAGAAGTTTGCAGTATGAATGTAGTAAAATTTATTGCCCTTTTTTTTGGGGGGGTCACAGGTTAAGTCTTTGGGATCTTGTTTAAATCAGAGATTTTCTATTTACTTTTTAGCAACATGGCTCTTTGTTCAAAGGAAACCACAAATGGACCCCCCACACTGAATGTCCACCCGCTTACAGGGCCAATTCTTTTCTTGAAGAAAATTTCCTGGGCGAACTATCATAAAACAAAGATATAATTGCCATGCAGATTAATGTTACACATTTTATTTTTGAACATTTTATTAATTTATTTTTAGAGGGGAGGGGAGAAACAGAGGGAGAGAAACATCAATGTGTGGTTGCCTCTCGTGCGCACCCTACTGGGGACTTGGCCTGCAACCCAGGCATGTGCCCTGACGTCACCCTTTGGTTTGCAGGCCAGCACTCAATCCACTGAGAAACACCAACCAGGGCTAATGTTACATATTTTTAAATAGTTAACAAAATAAATATATGATGTGCATGTTTATTTTGTTTAAATAATTGAATCTTGATTGCAACAGCAACAATGAAACAAGAAGAGTAAAGCCAGAGAAATCAATGACAGCTCTACAAGCGCTGCCGGAAGTCACCAGTGCTCACTTTACAAACCAGGCCAGCTACAGGCCACCAGGCCCGGCTCCTGGGTTCTGAGACTCTTCAGCCACTTTTTTTTTCCACATAAAATTAAGTTAATTCACTTCACAAGATGATTCTTTCTTTTGCGAGGTAATTTCAGAACATTGGTACATAAGCTCTGGTTATGCGCTTAAAATATGGATGTATTTTTAATCCAAGTTTCCAGGGAAAGTCGCTGAGTAAACTTAGTACTTGTTTTAAATAACAAATGTATAAATGACACAAAATCACAGTATTTTGGAATGTTATGGGATCCTGAAACATTTTGACCAAATTCCCTCATTTTATGAAATAGGAGACTAAGGTCCATTTTCTGGAGATCGAGTTGCAAGAAGCCCACAGCAGGCCTCGGAGGGGAAAAGGAAGAGCTGCCTAGAAACAGAGGGGTGGACGTGTCAAGGGAAGCCCCTCCCCTTGATGGGCTCCACAGACCTGAATGGCTACCTGTGGACATGTGGCCTGTCGACTGCGGAACTCATCTCAGTCACCTCAGACCTGCATTCAGGTGAGGTGCCTGGCCTGCTGCCCCTCTTGGGCCTTGACAGTGGGCCTGGTGTAGCAGACCACCAAGGTGCCCTTCGGGCCTGGTCTCCCTCACCTCCCTGGCCCTGCCAGCAGCAACAGCACCCCTGAGAGGAAGATGAAGGTCCCTGCCAACCTCACCTAGACTTTCCTTCCACCTGGGTTATGGTCTGGCTGGCTGTTACAATGTGGACACGCCCATTTGTCTTCCAACTGGATGGATGGATCAGCCTTCCTGCTACAGCTACCAGAGGTGGGCTGGGGTGGGGCAGCGCCCTGTGGGCCCTACCAGCTTTTCAGCCCTGGGGCCCCAGCCCAGCGAGTCCAGGGCTGGGACAGTATCCATGAATCCGCCCTGACCTGTGCGGCTCCGTCGGCTGGGCGTCGTCCCACGAAGTGAAAAGTCACCATTCGATTCCCAGTCAGGGCACATGCCTGGATTGTGGTTCAGTCCCAGGTTGGCATGTGTGCAAGAGGCAACCGACCCGTGTTACTCTCCCTCTCTTTCTTCCTCCCTTCCCTCTTTCTAAAAATAAATAAATGAAATCTTTTGTAAAAAGGTATCCATGAATCTTGTTTCCCTAGGACGCCCCCATCCCACGGCAGCTCCTTCCTACCATCCAACCAGACTGCGGCCTCGGACACCTGGGACGCTCGTCCCTGTTCCCCACTTTTTGCCTCAGGTAGGAGCTGAGATGACACCTCGCCCAGGTCCTGGTGGACTTTCTGGAAAAACGTGGGCGTGTCTTTCCAAACATAAAGGCTGTGGGGCTGGGTGATGCAGCCTCTGCGGACCATCAGCCCCCATTAGGATTCTGGTCCTGCTGCTTATTCTCTGTGTGACCTCGGACAACAACCTTCACTGCTCTGTGCCTCCGTTTCCCTCTCCGAGATAACACTTTCTCCAGGGCTCCTCACACAACGCCTGGAATGCTGCAAGTACTGTGTAGGGGCAAATAACAATGCGCTCACAGAGAAGGGATTGCTGGGAGGAAGTGACTGCAGTGCACCGCAAGGGCTGCCCCAGCGCCCGCCAGGCAGGCTTCCCAAATGCCTCTGAGGTTGACTCATCCTCCCCAGCCCTGCAGTCTGTGCCCCCCTCCACCCACACGCCCACACTGCTTCCCGTGAGTGAAGGGGCATCCTGTGCTCTGGCGTCCTTGCTCCTCTCTTCCACCCTCCCAGCTTCAGCCCGGAAGTTGCCTTCCGACCATCCAGACTCCCGTCCCCAAGGGAGGCAGACCTGGCCCGGGGCTGTTTGCAGTCTCCAGCCCCTCTCCCTGAGCCCCAGGGGGCGCTCGCACAGACAGGCCTATGGCAGGACTAACTTAGTCGATTCCCAGATGGTCCTTTTAAGTTGGAATGCTTGACTTCCTGTTTTGTTTTCCATCAGCAGTTTTCAAAGCAAAACTTTCTGTCCCATAAAAAGTATTTCTTCAGATTACTGACATTCATCCCACTCTGAAAATGAGGGAGGTTTGGGACTTTTATCCGAACGAAGTTTTAGATTAAGGACTGCCCAAGGATGCAGTGGAGCTCCAGAGCCCTGGTTTGGCCTGGTGACCTGGGTTCAAATCCCCCTCGAGGCGCTGGCTGGCTATCTGATTTTTGACAAATCACTCAGGGCCTCACTCAGTTGGTCACTGCATGTAAAAATAGAAAGAATTTCTTCACGATAGACTTGTGGAGATTAAATACAATGTCGCAGTAAGTGGCTTCTCCAGCATAGAGGCTGGCAAAGGAAAGGCCGTCAGTGGCCGAGGAGACAGAACTTCTCCCTAACCTCCTCCCAGACGAGGTCTCATAGAGTGGTCCAAACGGGGGACAAGGCAAAACGAGAGGTAAAAATTCATAAGAGGAGTTCACAGTGAAAAAGGAATGAATAGAAGGCATTAGAAAGGCAAGGAGGAAAAACTCCGAAACTCGAAGAAGCAACTCAAGGCACCAACCTGGATCCTCCTCTAATTATAATTAAGGGAGAGTTCTGTGTAGTTTCCCAAGAATTTCCACAGCTTGGACAAAGAATGTGAAATACTCAACCAACCCATGAGATCTCAGTCACTCATGCAGAAGTTTCTATGGGCACTTAACCTATACATATAGGAGATGTGTATTGCCAAGTGTAAGAAGCCAGCCTGAAGAGACTGCATTCTGCATGAATCCAACTCTGTGACATTCTGGAAAAGGCTAAGCTTTGGAAACAGTAAAAAGATCAGTGGTTGCCAGGGGCGAGGGGAGGGGAGAGAGGAGGACCGAATGGGTGGAACACAGGTGACTTTTAGGGTGGCGAAACTATCCTGTGTGACACTGTAATGGTAGAGTCATGTCATTATGAAACCCGTAAAACTGATGAACATAGAGAGTGAACCTTAATGTGAACTATGGGCTTAGATTCTCAGACCGGCCCTCAATCCACTGAGCCACACCAGCCAGGGCTGGGCTTTAGTTAACAACAACAATGTATCACTGTTGGTTCATTCACTGTAATAAACGTACGGCATTAAGGCAAGATGTTAATAAAGATGTTAATAACGGCGAACCTATGTGCCTGTAAAGGGAGTTATATGGGAACTCTGTACGATCTGCTTAATTTTCTGTAAATATAAAACTGTTCTGAAAAATACAGTCTATTAATTTAAAACGTATACTTGCAGGAAGTATGATGCAGTGCAAAGAACATGGGACCAGGTGACAGGGAACTCTGATCAGTGGTCACTGATTAGCTGAGTGGCCCTGGGAAAAAGCCTTGCCCCCTGAGCCCAGTTTTCCCCCTCGGGCTTTGAATTCCTCTGCCTTGACTATTAACATTTCAGAAGGATTCAGAGTGCGAGTATGAGTCTCTCAGGAAACAGCCCTATGAGTAAAGTTCAGGGAATGTGTACTGCAAGAAGTTCAGTTCTAGGAGCCCCCAGGTAGTATAGAAAATGTCAAGTCCCTGTCCCGTGCCTTTGCGAATCAATTGAAATTTTCCCAAATAGCACACGGGCGGCGACACCAACCGAAACACTAAACAGCTTCCGGTCCCTACCAGCTGGCGGGGTTTCTTCCCTTCTTGGCTCGGCCTAGACTCATATTTTATTCATGAAAATTGAGGCCCTGGGAGGCCTCAGCATAAACAGGATGTAAATATTTGCGGGTGGTGGTGGAGAGGTGGTATTTGAGCAGGGACTGTCCGAAGTGGGGACCTCCAGGACAATGCTCGCTTGGACCCGCCCACCTCCATCTCTTCTATAGGTGGGGGTTGGGGGGCTTGTGCAGGCTGTACCCCTGATTGGAGACCTGGTTTGGAGACCTGGTTCCCTCCACGTGAATGTGGTCGTTGCTTCACCTTGTGCCGCATCCTGTTTCAGTTATCACAGGGACCTGTCCTCAGCTTGAGACTTAGGACTGGCCTTCGGGCACTTGCAGAAGTGCCAGAAAGCACCTCTTGTGCTTTGTGGAGTCCCATACCGTTCCCCAAATTGTACCTTCTCGTGGTGCTGTCCCTTTGCTTGTTCCAGTTGTTCCACCTGGTATGAATTTACCTCTTTGGGCTTCTTAGAGAAGACCCCCTCCAGATGTTTGCATGGACAGCGCCCTTTCCTGGAACTCAGGGCCTCCCCACCTCTTGGGCTTCCGTGGGACAATAACTCTTGCTCAGCTATAGAATTACCTGGCCTGGCGTGGGTGTCACTTCCTCCTAGAAACTGTCCCTGATGCTTCCCCTCCAAATCACACCTCCCCACCTCTTGGGCTCCCATGGGACAATAACTCTTGCTCAGTTATAGAATTACCTGGCCTTGCGTGGGTGTAACTTCCTCCAAGAAACTGACCCTGATGCTTCCCCTCCAAATCTGGACTTGAAGTCTTCCTTCTCCCCGCTGTCTGAGACTTCTGTTTTAGCACCTGCAATGCTGAGCTGAGGCCTTTACTCCTTATCCCGCACTCAGATAGGGCCCAGACCCTTCAGTCCTGTTCACTAAGTAAATACTTGTTGAATAATTGAATGGATAAATGGATGGATGGATGGATAGATTCATGAAGTCGTGGTTTATTTACTGCCTGTGTCTGTGGCCATCTTTGACACCCATGTGTCTGCGCCACGGAAGTCAGACCGCCCTCTTTCAGTGCCTTAAACTCATTGTGCATTCGTTGCTCATTTTTGCAAGTCTGTGCACCTAGGACACTGCCTGGAGCGTCATAAGTAGCAGTCTTGGTGGACTCTCACAGCGTGAAGAGGATTTTCAAAGTTACACCCTGCACCCCAGAGCCTCAGGTATGAGGAAAACGCTTCTGTGAGACGTAACTTTCTTGGAAATGACACCCTCTCCAGGATTCCAAAAGAATGTGGTGAGCATGTATGGGTATGAGCAGGCATGCTGGGACTAAGCGTCGCTGAATATGTTCTTGACACTCTTCAGAAAATGAGACCCCACTTGGCTGCTTCTGAGATTAGGAAAAACATAAAATGCACACCTAAACTGGAGCACCAGCCGGCCAGACTGGACCCAGCCGAACTACTCCATTTGCAGTGGAGGTGGGATGGAAATGTAGGCGCAACCTCACGCTGAGAAGTAATGTCCTGGGGAGACTGCCGTTGAAAGAAATGTCGGGCTGCTTAGGTGAGGTTTTTTAAAGCACAGTTAATCAACCCCTAATTCATCCTGTGTGAACATGTTGATTTTTTCCAGTACGTATAGGACTTCTTAGCTTAAACTGGGCTCTGTGATTTAGCACTACAAATGTCCCATGAAACAGAGAGCCCAACAGAAAACAAAAGAAAAAAAAAAAAGGACCCACAGCAGCCTAGCAGCCTAGAGGGCCCGCCCTGGCCTCCACATTCCTTCTCGAAGTGCCCAGACAGCCACGCACACTGCTGTTCCTGCATTTATGGGATGTCTAGAGCAGAGGCTCCGCCCTGGTGTGTGCTCAGGCCCCCAGACCTGCTGCATCAGAACCTCTGCAGTGTGCCTGGGACTCAGCATTTGGCTAAAACTCTAGGTGATCCTGTGTAGCCAGGCTGGAGAACCTGATGGGTCCCACCTGAGACTGCGCATTTCTAACCTGCTCCCAGCTGAAGTTGGTCCCTGGGCTACACCTGAAATGGCACAACTTTCAGCAGAATGATTTTCACTTGAAATAATGTTTTTAGGACACAAGCAGTTCACAAGTAATTCTTACTGCAGAAGACTAAAACTAACAGAAATGCATGGAGCGAACCACGAGAGACACTTGACCTCACCCCCTTTACCCGCACTCCCTCCCCGTGGTGACACTGTCCTCTCCATGGGGAGACACACTAAAGTTTGTGGCTCCAGGCAGAGTTAGAGTTTCTTTTTAGATACATTAGGTTATTTTTCCCTGCACCTTCCCCCCCACAACATTAGTGTCATAGATGGCCTCCATATCTCAGTGGCTGTGCAGTATGGACATGTCGTCAACCGCGTGGGGATTCATCTACCTGTTCCAGCAGTGACAGACATGTCTTATCATTTCCCGTTTTCTGCCTTCCTCACTGGCAGCAATGAGCATCCTAGGACCAACGTCTTTGTGCACATGTGTAGACACTTCTGTAATACAAGTTTCTAGAAGCAAATTTTGGGTAAAAGAATGTACACTGCTCACGCATCACATCTCAGGCAGAGTGTTTTGGTGAAACATCAAATCACCCAGGTGACTCAGCTCCTCTGCAACCCAGATTTGGTGCCCTGTGACTTCTGGCTTTTCCCCAAACTAAAATCACTTTTAAAAGGGAAGAGATTTCAGACAGTCGATGTGATTCATGAAAATACGAGGGGGCAGTTGATGGTGATTGAGAAAACTGTGTGAGGTCCCACGGTGCCTACTTTGAAGGGGACTAAGGCATTCTTGTCCTGTGTATAATGTTTCTTGTATCGTGTATCTTCTTCAATACACGTCTATTTTTCACAGTGCATGGCTGGATACCTTCTGGACACTGGACAGACCACATACACACCAGATGGGAAAACAAAGAAAAACAGGCACTCCCAGCTCTCATATGCTGTTGATGGAGCAATAACTGGACAGAGCTGGAAGGAGCTTGGTGCTCTGGCCCCCCATCCCTCAGCAGATTTAGAAGTGGCCACGTGGAGGCCAAGGCAGACGTGCTGACTGAGAACAGGAAGCAGGGAGAGCTCGGATGAATAAACAAACAGAACAAAATTAGAAGTAAAGACTCCAACAGCCTAACAATCCTTGCTGTAGAGTGCGGGGGTGGAGTCGCCCACGTGCCCGTAGTGTGGGGTCATTCCCACGTCACAGCACACGAATCACTTGGCCTTGGTGTAACGACCCTAAAGCACCAGGGAAAACCCGGTACCCTTGTTTTTAAGAGGGTTAGGAAGTGTGTTAAGCAGTTTTGAAAGTTTCCCAATTGTTAAAATTTAACGAAACAGTTAAAATAAAACCTTTTGCATACAGAGGGCACTTAACCGGAACATGTCTCTATGTAGAATAGCTTGCTCTCTGGAAGGGTTCTTGACGTATCACTATTCAGGATTTGCTTGAAGCAAGGCAGGCTCTCCCTGAAATCACCAGCCTCGCCCACTCTAAAATGCCAGCTTGTGAGAAAAAATAAATGTCTGAAAAGATGTATCTCGGTGTATTTCGTAGACATCTTCTCAGCCCCTCAAAATAGAGGTGTCAGGGGACAGGACCAGAGCTTTCCTGCTGGGAGGCGTAGAAATTGGAAAGACGAGAGTCCTCTTAGACACATCGGCTCAGGGGTGCTGAATTTAAACTTGTGCTTCCTTTTAAGGCCTAGCTCACAGGTCACTTCCCTGTAGTGCCTGGGCCACTCCAGCCACGAGGGACCCTTCCCTTCCTGTGCTCCTCAGGTATGTGGGACATCTGAACACCTGCCAGGATGCTCAGACCATGAACTTGTCAAACTCATGTTTGCGCCTGGCACCATGGTCCAAACAGTGCTCCCAGAACAGTGCTCGCACACGGCTGGTCCTCTGTGGACTGACCGTGCAAGAGTCACACCCAGACTCTGTGGCAGAGCCTGTCCTTGTTGAAAGGGCAGCCCTCTCTGGGATGGGTGCCTGTGGAGACAGTCCAACTGGGTGTCGCCCTGTGAATTCATGAACTGCAATGACAGGAGCAAGAGACACACTCACACACTCGGACACACACGAGATTCAGGGAGAGGCTCAGAGAGGCAGATCCAGGCATGGAGGGAGGACCTTTCAGGTGGCAGGTGTGCCTCCTCTGTGGACAGAGTGACCTTAACCCCAGGACACCAAGGCCCCCAGAAAGCTCCTGGACAGGCCAAATGTCCTCACAGAGGCAGACGTGAGAACAGCTGCTCAGACACGGGAGGAGCACAGGCTCAGAGGAGGACCTTTAGGTTGAATCCAGGCCCCATCTTCTACACATGGAGAAACCTGCGGTACCATGTGCCTCAGTTTCCGAATCTGTAGTGGAGGTAATAACAACCTCACAGAGGGTTTTGAAGAAAAGCATAAAGTCCTTTTTACCTGGGCCAATTGTTAGTTACTATTACTGACCCTCAAGAGGGCCTGAAGACTGTCGCCCACCCGAGACGCTGAGGGGAGGCCAGGTCGGCAGGCTGAGAGGCAGCTGTCCAAGGTGGAAGGAGCAGGCCTGAGGCAGCAGCTGTGGGCCAAGCAGGCATTTGCAGTGGGGCCTCACTGAATCTGAGCAGCCAACAGTTTTCTCTTCTGTAATAGTAGTACTTGAGCCCTGATGGGTGTGGCTCAGTGGATTGGTGTTGTCCTGCCAACTGAAAGGTCGCCAGTTCGAGTCCCAGTCAGAGATTCAGCACACATGCCTGGGTTGTGGGCCAGGTCCCCCTATGGGGGGGGGGGTGCAACAGGTAACAGATCCATGTTTCTCTGGCACATTGTTGCTTCTCTCCCTCTCTTTCTCCCTCCCATCCCCTTTCTCTAAAAATAAATCAAATCACCCTGGCTGGTACAGCTCAGTGTATTGAGTGCCAGCCTGAGAACCAAAGGGCCACTAGTTCAATTCCCAGTCAGGGCGCATGCCTGGCTTGTGGGCCAGGTCTCCAGTAGAGGGCATGCAAGAGGTAACCACAAATTGAGGTTTCTCTCTTTTTCTCCCTCCCTTCCCCTCTCTAAAAATAAATATATAAAATCTTTTTAAAAAATAAAATCTTTAAAAAAATAGTAGTACTTGACTATTGAATGGCACTTTAAAAAGCTACTTCCTGACACTGCTGGTAGGATTATATGCTAGAACAACCTTTCAGGACATAAGTGGCAGCCCCAGCCCTGCAGGAATGTGGTTTTCTGGTGCACCCTGAGACAACTTCTGTGCATTGAAAAGTTTATTTGGAAAGTTACTTTAAAACGTTTGTTTTGCCTTGTGAAAGTTACAAATTTTAAAAACCTCATTCTTCCTCAAACTTTCAAGTTCACTTTACAAATCTGACTTTTCTTCTTATAACTCTAGCAAATTTTGACAATAACTTTTAAAGGTCTTTTTAGACACAATATAATTAAATTCTCTGAAACATTTTAAATTACACTTACAGGTTTAATATATTTGATTTTCTTTTTAAGTATCTCAGTTTTCTGCCAAACTTTCCAAGTACTTAAATATATCTTATAAAGCTAATAAATTAAACTTGTAATATGTTGAATCTCAGCTTCTTTTAAACATCCTAATACTATTTATAAATTTGGTAAATTTCAATCTAAAATCACTTTTTAAACTTAATTCAATCTTACATTTAAATTATTAATAGAATGATATATTTCCCCTGTTAGACACTAGTATGCCAAGTTCTCATAAGCATTTCAAATTATTTAGAAAAAAAGATTTTATTTACTTTTAGGGAGAGGGGAAAGGAAGGAGAAAGAGAGAGAAACATTGAGAGGTTGCCTCTGGTGTGCCCCCAGCTGGGGACCTGGCCTGCACCCCAGGCATGTGCCCTGACTAGGAATCAAACGAGTGACATTCTGATTCACAGGCTGGCACTCAGTCCACTGAGCCACACCAGCCAGAGATCAAATTCTTAATATATCAAATATATAACAATTATGTATGAGTGCTACAAAAATACTAATAGAAATTTTTTATTTTCTTTATCATGTCTGTACTTCTGAAACTCCCTGAGATTATCCACTGATTCAAAAACATTCATCGATGTTTGCAAAAGGGCAAGCTCTCACTATTCGGGGCACTGACAATAGCAGGGGTTGATAGAGAAAATCCTCGCCATCATGAAATCTGTTCCAATGGGGGGACACATTCAATACATGCATAATACATTGACAGCTAGAGTCATATGTTATAGAAAAGGGAAAGCAGGTAGAGAGGAAAAGAACTGGTGGGAAGCAGAGAAGCAGGGAAGCCTCAGTGAGTAGATGACACCAAGCACAGACCAGAATGAGGCCGGGGCAGGCCACGTGGACACGCAAGGGAAGAGCGAGTGCAAAGACCCTGGGGTGAGGATGTCCACGGGCTTTCTCACTTAGAACAAGGAGGCCCGTGAGATGGGAATCAAGTGTATGAGGGTGAGGGTGGTGGAAAGGGAGGTTTTTATTCCACCTTGACCCTGAGTGTTCTGTGAGGATTCGTCTGGAGACCTTCTACAGAAAGTCATTTTAATGATCCTTATTAAATTGGAGATGGCCTTACCTGGGCCCGACAGTTCTCTGTCTAGGCATTTACTCTAGAGAAGCTGTCTCAGAAACAGCGGAATACGCTATGGCAGAAAACAAGTGAATTCCTTCAGTGAGTTTTTATTGAGCACCTACTCCGTGCCAGGCAGTGAGCAAAAAAGACAATTTTCCATTCTATAAGGTGAAATATACTGATTAGATAAACCTCAGAAACATCATGTTAAGTGAAAAACAAAACAAACTGAAAGTTATTCATGGAATGATTCAATTTATGGAAATTTTTAAAATCCACCACACTCACCAAACAATAATACGTCATGTTAACAGATAATCTAAGTCTCATCAGGGTATAAAAGTATATAAAACATAGAGGCCCTGGGTTCAGACCACCTAGTCTAGAGTCAGTCTTCCCCTACTCACCAAAAGACACTGGGGACCTCTTTGTGCCTCAGTTTCCTCTTCAGTAAAAAGGGAGTGAGAAAGGAAAGAGAAAGAACAGAGTGGAGAGCTGTAGCAGTATCTGTGTTGTATTTCTTTTTTTAAAAACGGAGGCAAAATTTTAATAGCTGTGTTGACAGTGAGCACATGAACGGTGATATTATTTTCAGTATGCTTGAAATGTTTTGTAGTGTAAAACCTCGAGATTAAAAGATCATAAAACGAGAGCAAACACTCCTACACACCTGACCCCACACGCACCCTTGCCTCCCTCCAGGCCACTTGCCACGTGACGAGAGTGGTCTACAGTGTAAACCGGGTCAGGTAGCTTCACCTCACCTCCTCCAGGGCCTCATTGCTCTTGGCTACCCTAGGCTCATCTCTCCCCAACTCCACCCCGACTCGTCGGTGACTGACCCAACCACTGCTGTCAGTCAGTCATTCTCCCCTTCAGCACAAAGGGTGCAGCTACGCTGGGCCAGTTGTATAGGCAACAGGGTATCATAGTGACCAGGACAGAGTTCGTTCCCTTTCTCAAAGAGCTGCCATTCTGGGGGTGGGGACAATCAATAAACACGGCAATAAACCCAGGTAATTACAGATTGTGGGTAAGTACAATAAAGAAATAAACAAGGTGATAGGGAAGAGAGCAGTGAGAGACAGGGAGGGTGTTAGGAGGTGCCTTCCAGGCAAAGCCAACAGCTGTTCAGATCTCAGATCTTGCATCGAATGCCTGTCCCCAGCAAAGCACTTTCTGATCTCCCAGGTGGGGTGGAACCCAATTGCTGACATCATAACAATCAATCAGCGCCTTTCTAACACATCATAATGATAATGAAGTAAATGTATGTTTGGCTGCTTGGTGTCTGTAAGCTACTTGAGGGCCAGAAGCTTGCCCTGTTCACGCATCCTGTGTCTGTCACAGTGGCTGCAGGCACTAAGTCAGTATTAGTTAAACACCGAAACCAAGAATCAGGCTAAACCAGCTTCCAAACTCTACAAACCTATTCAGAGCGATTCATGAGTACACATGTTACCCAAATGACAAAGTTTCACACTATAGATATTTAGGAAATATGCTTTTTCACTACATAATGAGCCTTTTAATGCTGAAAATGCTAATAAGAATGTCAGAAAAACTCTAACAGTGATGGAACATTCAGTGTATGAGAGAAAACAATTATTTCAGTAATAGTATCATCATCTTAAAACAATAACTAAAATTAATAAAGAAGTGCACTGGAAAACAAGTGATTTTTTAAAAATTCAGTGTGAACAAGGCAAACAGCATCAAGCAGGTCCAACATTCTGGGCCAGCGGGTGGGTGGGAAGTGGGAGTAGCCAGTAGTCCTGGTTTTGAGATGCCACCAGATTTTCAGCTCCATCCAGCAATAGGGGGAGTGGGCTATCATCCACCGGTAAAAGTCAAGGTGTCATTTTAAGCAAGATTTGTTGCCTGTTCCATGTGATAATTTGATTGGAAGGTCCTGGCTTTAAGTAAAGGTTTTCTTTTCAATTTTCTCTCCTTTCCAGTCTCTCCTCTTTTATGTAGCTAATTGCCCTCTTGTGAGAAAATAATCTGGAAGCTTAGCCTAGTGGTGAATTCAGTGTCCTGGGATTTCACAGGCTCATTTGGTGGGAAGAGTAGGAATTCACTCTGGCTCATCTTTGCTCTTTCACAAAAGCCTGTGGTTTCCCCGACACTCCCTGCCTGCAGTGTGGCCCTAGGGGTGCCCCGCGGCTCTAGGGGTGCCGAGTGGCCCTAGGGGAGGGCTGGAATTCTTAAGCTCTTAGTTCTGTCTGGGCGCAAGTCCAGCAAGTCACAGAAGGCTCAGTCTAGGGAAAATAAAAATGTTCTGATAGTGCAGTTCTGTCCCAAAGGTCACCTCCTCTGATCCTCCTGGCATTCGAGGCACATTAGCAAAAGCAGAGTGCTGGGAGTGCCAACAGGCCTCTTGCAGAGAGGGGCTTTTCGGAAAAGAATCATGAAAGAAGAAAGAATTGTGCACTGTTTTCTACATTTATTGACAATGTTTAGGTTCTTCTTTTTTTAAAAGACTTTATTTATTTATTTTAGAGAGAGGAGAAGGGAAGGAGAAAGAGAGGGAGAGAAACATCAATGTGGGGTTGCCTCTCACACACCCCCAACTGGGGACCTTGCCCACAACCCAGGCATGTGCCCTGACTGGGAATCCAACCGGGGGAACCCTTTGGCTCACAGGCCTGTGCTCAGTCCACTGAGCCACACCAACCAGGGTGAGAATGTTTAGTTTCTAATCTCAAACATCCAGTGTATGTGGTGGGAGGTATGCAGGTGTCATAGCTGACTCTAGGGAAAATATGAACATTATTACCACGTGGAAACAATCCCAAGGGAAAACCACAGAGACATTTTAGGAGATGTTTATTATTTCAAGAAAAATTTACATTTTCTTCTTCAGAGAAATAAAGGACCTGTGAATAGTGATGTTAAAAATATGCAAGAGTGGCCCTGGCCAGGTAGCTCAGTTGGGGAGAGCATTGTCCCGACAGGCCAAGGTTGTGGGTTTGACCCCCAGTCAGGGCACATACAAGAATCAACCAATGAATGTGTTAATAAGTAGCACAACAAATCGATGTTTCTCTCTCTCCCTTCCTCTCCATCTCTAAAATCAATATAAAAATTAATGAACTAAAAATATGCAAGACGGCTCCATTAGTCCAAAGGGTAACAGAAGAGAGCCAGCCAACCTCAAGCACTTTTTCCGAATCATAGAAAAGAAGAAAAACACTGAGTAAGTTCTGAACCTGGAAACTTTAATTACCATCATTAAAACTAACTGCTTCAGAATTTGAGTCATTTGAGGTTTCTGCCAATTGGCAATAACTTAAAAAGGATGGGAAAGCACATGCTCTCGTCCCATTGCAAAGAACACTATTGTGGATTGTGCCTGCTGCTGGGCCCTTGCTGGCCCGGCAGCGTAACTGGAATGAGCAATCCGCAGACATCAGCTCCACGCCTGCCATGGGCAAGGGAAGAAACTAGGAATTAGGGGCAAGTACCAAGACCTCAAGGAGCTAAACACGCAGGTTGGAAAGATGAAGCACATAATTTACACATAAAAAATAAATACAACAGCAATATTGTCTTCCCCAATAAATTTCCATCACAGGCAGGGCTTTTGGGGGGGAGGAAAACTAAAAAGCTAAGGATAAAAATAGAAAAACAATCACCTGCAATACAGATTCTGGTGCCCATATTTGAGTGACTAATTAATCACCTAGAAGACAAGATCTTCTATCTGTTATATATTGTGAATGAAAAAGGGGCCACAGCCCTGGGTGGTGTAGCTCAGTGGACTGAGTGCCAGCCTGTGAACCAAATGGTCGCTGGTTGGATTCCCAGTCAGGGCACAGACCAGGTCCCCTGTAGGGGACATGTGAGAGGCAACCACACACTGATGTTTCTCTCCCTCTCTTTGTCCTCCCTTCCCCTAAAAATGAATAAAGAAAAAGGGCCCACATATTAAGCCTGACCAGTTCAGGCATGATAGGCCTCAGCAAACATAAACATTCCACTAAACGAGGGTCACAGTGGGAAGTCATGTCAAGGCCTGTAGCTTCCTTGACAAAGATAGTCTTTACCTTAACTGAGTCTGTCTACTTTTTTTTTTTCATCTAAGATTGCATACCTTTGAAATGTCACAGTAATTTTCTTTTCCAGCCTCCTCAAGGCACAATTGCTAGCACGAGAGCATGAGACCACAGAACCCCTCATTGTCATCTTGTTGCCCCAATACCACCTCTATGTGCTGTAAATGTTCGTTATTAACCATCCTGTACCCACCAATGTAAAAGAAGTATGTGTTTCTTTATCTTGCCTTTTTACCCAATCCCAGAGATTTCTCTTTTTTTTCTCCTGGCACGCTATATACCACCAAGGAATTTCAGGTAATAGTAGATAACAATCAGTATTTATATTTTTACCTATTATTCATTATTATTATAAATTTGAGGTATGGAAGGAAACATTAGTAAAATAGGTAGAAAACCAGTCGAAAAGAATGCTCGAATCGCCTGTGAATATGAGGTACCTATTTCTCTGAAATGATACTGAGTCATATCTTACAGAGGGACAACTGCCTCCTCTGCAAAATGGGAGTGATTCCCATCTTGCTGCATTGTAAGAATTCCCTGATAATAAACGTCAAGTTCCAGGGTGCACGCAGGAGCCCACCCAATAGGAGCTGGTCTTGCACTGGAACATCTGACCGATCGGGAAAACTGGACACCAGCAGGTTCCAGACGTCGGCCTTCTGCCACTCAGCACTGCTGGACGTCAGTCCTTGTCTGTTTCCGCCGCGGGTCGCGCATTTGGACTGACTATCCACACAACCCTGCTCCTCTCTGGACAAGCAACAGGCTCCTTTGCCGCCAGGCCTGCCTCAGCGCGCGGCTCCGCCTAGGCGCAGCTGTTCTAACAGCCGCGCAGAGAGTGCCTCCCAGCGAGTCACTAGGAGGAAAACCGCCGAACGTCCCTTCCCGGTGTGACCTGCCTTCTCGGAAGGCTACGCGGTCAGGTCTCGCCTTCCTCTTTCTCAGGGGCCGAGGCCAGGTTTCCCATAGCAACCGCGGCCTCTAGCAACTGGCAAGTCGCCAGGCCGGTGCCCGCTGCGCAGGCGTAGAAAGGGACGAATGCAAGGTTTCCTCCGGCATCCGGCGTCCCTCGCGTCCCCGGGGCGGGGCTCGCGTGATTGCGTCCTGGGGCGGGGCCTCGGGCGGCGGGAAGAGGCTACGGGAGAATGGAGGTGCAGGAGAACTGCAGTGACGCTGCCGACCTTGGGGCCCAGGATCCTGCCCCGGCCCCTAGCAGGGCGCCTGGCAGCGCCGCCCACTACGAGCTGCCGTGGTGAGGGCACAGGCCATAGATAATGGGTGCTCTGGAAGCGTAGGTGGGCAAGAGGCGGGTCGTGTCCTGGGAGAACTCAGGGGCCAGAGTTAGTTCGGGGGACATCTGAGCGAAGCAGGAGGCTCAGGGTGGCGTCTAAGAGATTATTTGGAGAGGGCGAGGGATGTGGGTCGCTAAGCCCAAGTGGGGTCTAGAGTGGTAGGTTTGACCTCTGGAAGCGTAGTGTCGGTCAGAACATTGCGAACCGTGGTCTTAGCAACCCCTGTGACCACCCACTCTGGGCTAGGCCAAGGACGACTCTGATGGCCACTTGGCGGGAAGTGTCGAATGCAGGTTCGGAACTATGGGTTGTGTGCAGAAGGCACCCGCCTCCTTTCTGTGACTGGCTTGCTTTAAATCGCAGCATCATAGGTAGCTGGGAGGAAATGGTGACTTTGGAAAGTCACCTGCCCCTGACACAGGTATGGTGCAGGCACTCTGCTCGGTCCCACGCCCTGAAAGCACCTCTCAGAACTCTCCACGGCTCATGGTAATGGTTTACAGCCTGCAATGGTGTACACTGTGTATTCCCATCCCTCTAGCCCACCCCTCTTCTGGATGACAGCAGATAACCTAAATGGAGCGCTGTATAGCTTATTGGAATATTTACAGCAGTGCTGTGCAGCCCCCCACAGCAACGGGAGTCCCTTGAGCCCTGCAAATGAGGCTAGCCCAAATTGAGATGGGCTATAAATGTAGACTATACACCTGGATTTTGAAGACTTAGTATTAAGAAAAACTCAGTAATTTTTATATTGATTATACGTTGAGAATGACAATATTTTGAATATGTTAGATTCAATAGGTTATGTTAGTAAAATTAACTTTCTCTGTTTTTCTTTTTACCTTTTTAAATGTGGCTATCAGAAAGTTTAAAATTACATATGTGGCTGAGTATATATATCTATACATATATTAAAAACTTTTTAAAAATTTACTTTTAGAGAGAGGGGAAGGGAGGGAGAGAAACATCAGTGTGAGAGATACATCAATTGGTGGCCTCTCATACATCCTCAACTAGGGACCTGGCCTGCAATCCAGGCCTGTGTCCTGACTGGGAATTGAACCAGTGACCTTTCGGTTCACAGGTCAGCACTCAATCCACTGAGCCACACTAACATATTTTTCATGCATAACGCTACGTACTTAGGGTACTTCAGTATACAAAACAAATTCTGCTGTCACTGAGCTTACATTTGATAAAGACAGTAAAAAAAATAAACAAGTAGCTATATAGTATATTTGATGGTGACGAGTGCTGTGGAGTACATTGCTATGGTGTTCAGGGAAGGCCTTTGATAACATTCGAGACCTGAACTCAGGGAGTAAGACGTGACTGTGGAGAAAACTTTCAGGTGGATGGAGCATCTATGACAGCCCTGAAAGATGAGCATCTTTGCCGTGTTCAAAATCCAGCTCAGATTTCAGCTCCTAACATTCCCAGGTGGTGATTTTCTCCCTCCTCTGGGCTTCCACAGCCCTTGGCTTCTGTAACAAGTTTAGCACTGTGGTAGGACTTGCTAAGCTCTATCTCCCTGCCATTGGGAAAGCAGTAACCATGTCTTGTTTATCTCTGTATCGTGGCTTTCCTCCCCCGGTGATCTCTAACTCCTTCCACAGTGGCTGGCACCTGGAAGGTGCTGAGTATGAAGAATAAATGAGTAGGAACCAACATGCTCTATATGCTAGTCTTGCAGAAGACGTGTCTTTTTCTTTCCTGTAGTATGTGACAAAAAAGCTTTGTATGCAGCTGCTTCTGGAATACAACCAGCATAATATTGCACATCAGGGAATATTGCAAAGGACGGAATATTGGAAGTCCTGATGGTCAAATCATTGCAAATCTATTTTCACTTCTGTTCTTGCTGAAGAAAATAATTTTCTTGCATAGCATAGCTTGCAAAAGAGAAGTATTGGTCTGACTAAGCCACTAGCCTGTCCACTTCAATAGGGTCACAGGATAGGCTTATAGTTTCTGTCTATCCAGCCCTGCTGTGCACCTCGCTAAGTAAACTGGCAGGCAAGGACTAAGAAGGGGGCTTGGCTGCACCTATGTCTGTCAGGTGAAATGATGTCAATGCTATGTATGCTGGACCTCTTTTGTGATGGGCAGACTCTGTTTCTGCACAGCATCACATTGGTCCAGATGGCTTGCTCTGGTCCTTCTCTAGCAACAGCAGGGGTTGTTGTTGTTGTTGTTTTTTTTTGGCCGTGGTGGGTTTGAAGCCTCTGGTGTATAATCCTCATGCATTTTTTCAAATGGTATTTCAGCACACCCTTAAATTTAAAACCTGCTGCCATTTGGTATATTTTTACTGTATTTTTGATATACATATATATCAGATGATATATATGTATATCATCTGACAAAGCTCTCAGGATTGCTACCCTGTGCTGCTTTCTTTTGTGTAGCATGAAAATGGCTATGTCAACATCTTTATACATTTTCTTACAAACAGGGTTGAGAAATATAGACCAATAAAGTTGAATGAAATTGTCGGGAACGAAGATACCGTAAGCAGGCTGGAGGTAGGTGATTTTTTTTAAATTGTATTTATTTACGTTTAGAGAGTGGGGAACAGGAAGAGAAACAGGGAGAGGAACATTGATGTGCGAGAAAAACCTCAGTTGGCTGCGTCTTGCTCGCCCCCAATCAGGGACCCGGCCCACAACCCAGGCCTGTGCCCTGACACGGAATCGAGCCAGGACCTTTGGGTTCACAGGCCTGCACTCAGTCCAGTGAGCTATACCAAGCAGGACTCTTTGTTTATTTTTTAAACAATCTTTAAAAATGTGGAAGTCATTCTTAGCTAGGGGGCTTATAAAAATGAGCCTCGGGGTAGATTACTCTAATCCCCCCATTCCCCTTTCACCACACTTTACCAACCCCTGACTAGAGGGAGTGCGTGACAAGGCAGGTGGCTTCAAAATGGACAGATGGAAATGTTCAGCAGTGGAGCAAGCTTTGCATTCTTAACTCTAGAGGTCTTTAAGCAGAATCTAAAAGCCCAGCTATTTCAGACACGACAGAGACCATCTCTGTCGTAATTGGGGCTTAGAATTTAGTAGCCAACAAAGTATTTACTTATTTTACAAATTTATTTATTTTGCAAATCTTTGAGTATGTTCTCTGGGACAGTGGTAGGAACTATTGATATAATGGTGAACAGAATAGACACAATTCTTGCCCGAGTAAGATCGTTAGTCTAATGGGGCAGCATTAAAGTCAGCAGGCAATGTGATGAGCATGCTGCCAGAGGAGGCACAGGGTGCTGTGGGCGCACATGGGAAAAATTCAGGGAGGAGTTAACGTCACAGCATCTGCATTCCCAAGTGGAAGAAGTGATACCAAAGCCAGAGAGGGAGTTAGCCAGACTTGGAGGGAAGGGGTGGAGAAAGAAGAAGTAGCCGGAACAGCATGTGCGAAGGCCCTGAGGTGAGAAAGCTTGGATTGTCTTGTGTGGGGGAGTGCCATCTGATTGGAGTTCTGCCTCTTCCAGACATAAATGGGCATTTGAATTGCCTGGGGATCTTGTTAAAATGCAGATTGTGATGCGGTAGTTCTGGAGTGGGGCCAGGCTCTGCATTTCTAACAAGCTCCCAGGGCATGCTGATGCTGCTGGTCCACAAGCCCCACCGATAGCAAAGCCATAGAGCACATTTATTGGGGTGTGTGAGAAATGACCTGGCACGGTGCGCAGGGCCTCATGAGCCATGTTTAAGAGTGTGCGCTTCATGAAGCCAGCCTAGCACACCCCTCAGTTTACATTAGAAAACTCCTAGCTCCCTTCACTTTTTTCAACCAGCCTAACAACCCCTCACCCTGCTCCCTGACAGCTGTCAGTCTGTCTTCTATCTGTGGGTCTGTTTCTATTTTGTTTGTTGGTTTATTTTGTTCATTAGATTCTGCATACGAGTGAAATCATAAAGGTAAAGGGAATAAGGAAAAAAACCCTCAGAGACCCAGACAACAGCATGCGGACTACCAGGGGGGAAGGGTGGGGCAGGTAGAAGAGGGCAAGGGGGATAAGTGTTGATGGGAGGAAACCTGCCTTGGGGTGGCGAACGCACAGGACAGTGTACAGATGATTGACTATAGAATTACACACCTAAACCCATGTAATTTTATTAAGCAGTGTCACCCCAATAAATTCAATAAAAATAAATAAACGAAGGAAGGAAGTTTGGGTTTCATGATGAGAGCAGTGAGGAGGTGCCCGAGGGTCTCAGTCGGATGAAAGTGCGTCAGGTAGATGTGTGTCTGAGAAACTGGTTGTGGCTACAGCGCAGGAAGCGGATGGGAGCGGGGAAAGGTTATCGGCCAGGAGACGAGGGATGACCGAGCCTTTGTAACGAAGGTGCTGTGTGGGGTGAGGAGGAAGGCCCGCTCAGGGGTGACAGTGACTCCCGGCTTCTGGCTTGGGTGACAGGGTTGGCACTGACAGTTCACGGAAGGGGAAGTGGAGGTGAGGCCTCAGGTGTGAATTTAGTTGTGAATATGCTGAGGCGAGAGCTCCATGGGCATCCGCAAGGAGAAATTTGTAGTCATGATAACTGCACAGGCCTGCGCATGGCTGGGGAGGCCTGGCCCCTTACGGTTTATACGTTAACCAGTTGTAATGGGCATTTCTTCCTTCAGGTCTTCGCACGAGAAGGGAATGTGCCCAATATCATCATTGCTGTGAGTACTCAGTCCTGGCAGCCCTGGTGGATGTCTTGAAGTCTCATTTTCGCTTCCCTCGGAAGTGATTCTTGTGCACAGAGCTTCCTCCTCAGAGAAGCCCGTTACCCCCCAGAGCCCTTATATTCCCCTCTGCAAAGGGAAACATTTCACCCTAGTTGGTCAGCAGGCCTATGGGTTGGCTGCTATATTGATCTAGTGTGTTCTGTGGGCTGGGGTTGAGGGTTCGAGGGGGAGGTGAATGCAGAAAAGTGGCGAACAGTAAATCAGGAGCTGCGTTAAGTTCGTTCTGTTGGCTCGAAGCACTTACTGGAGATCTCTTTCCTAGGGCCCCCCAGGAACTGGCAAAACCACTAGCATCCTCTGTTTGGCACGAGCCCTTCTGGGTCCAGCTCTCAAGGATGCCGTGTTGGAACTCAATGCCTCAAATGACAGGTACACCTGGGAGTTAGGACTGAAGGGCAGCGAGTATCACACATTTTTAATTGTTATAGAAACAGCCTTTTTTCTGTGCTGTGTTGTACATGGATCTTGCCTGGCCAGCTTGGTATTTTCCTTTAATCCTGCCCAAGAATGGGAATTGCTTGCTTGTCAGGGTGGCATCATAGGCACTCGACAGCTTACTTTTTTTAATGGAAACTTAAAATACTATCTTTAATTGTGGTAAAATACACATAACAAAATTTACCATCTTACTCATTTTTAAGTGTACAGTTCAGTAGTGTTAAGTATATTCACATTGTTGTACAGCCTATCTCTAGACTTTTTTTTTTAAGACTGTTTATTTTTAGAGAGAAGGGAAGGGAGGGAGAAAGAGAGGGAGAGAAACATCAATGTGTGGTTGCCTCTCACACATCCCCCACCGGGGACCTGGCCCCCAACCCAGGCATGTGCCCCAACTGGGGATTGAACCGGTGACCCTTTGGTTCGCAGTCTGGTTTTGTTTTAATTTCTCGCCCGAGGACATGCTTATTGATTGTGTGCGTGTGTGTTTTGTTTTTAGTGAGGGGGGAAGGGAAGGAGAGAGAAAAGGAGAAGGGAAAGATACACATCAATGTGAGAGAGAAATATTGATTGGCTGCCTCTTGCACACACTATTACTGGGGACCAAACCTGCAACCCAGGCATGCACCCTAACTGGGAATCAAACCCTGGACTTTTTGGTTCATGGGAGAATGCTCTAAGCAAGTGAGCCACACCAACCAGGATGTCAATGCTGATTTTTATCCTTATCTCTTGTTCTTCTCACACTTACATCGTCAAACTCCCTATTTTTGAAATCTTTTGTGGCTCATAATTTTGTTGAAGAAAGAATGGCCCATAGTTGCAAGTATTTTCAGTTTTAGATTTATAAACACCTATTTAAATGATCGATGCAATGACTTTTTTTCCATTTCTATATCATCTGTTTCCTTCCAGTCACCTTTGTGTACAGACCTGCCTTCAGCTTTTGATCACTTACAAAGTGCAGCCTGTGGGTGCTGGTGTACACACATCACCAACAATGAAAGAGTACTGTCACATGTTCTTGTATCAAAAACCAAAGGTCCAAGCTCTTGTCGTAGGGTATTGGGGAGCAAAGTCCTTCCTGTTGAGAGACCAACTGCATAAAAACATATTTAGTTTTTGCCCTTAGAAACATAAAGTTAACTCCTTGATTCTTTTTTTAAATTTATTTGTATTAAAACACAGTTACCATACAGTGTTATATTAGTTTCAGGTGTATGGTGTGGTTATTCAACTTCTGTATACCTAGTGAAGCAATCGCCGCGGCAAGTCCAGTGCCCATCTGACACCCCGCGGGTTGTTCGGTGTCACTGACCGTGTTCCTGTGCTGTGCGTCGCAGCCCCGTGACTCACTGGTTTTAAAAATACAGAACGTTCCACAAATTTGCATGTCATCCTTATGCAGGAGCCATGGTAACGTTCTCTGTTTCGTCCAGTTTTCGTGTACATGCTGCCAAAGTGAGCACACTCCTTGACTCTTAAATTTGAGAAAATTCACCTAGGATTTCGGCATCTGAGGAGACAGCTGAAATGTTGCTTATATGACCAATGTCACCATCATGAGAGTCTAGAGAGCCTTTTGCTTCTTTGCAGTCATTTTCTGATTTGTCCAATAATTATGAGAGATCTTCCTCTGTCAATTTTTTTCTCTATGACAGTATAGATGGAAAATAAAAAGTTTTGATTTTTTTCTTTAAGTTTTGGTCAATGAAATCTTTAAAGAAGAGCAAAGATAATGTATCTGACCTTTTGTGTCTTCTAGAAAGACAATGTGGTACGTCAAGCAACACAATAAAAAAATAAAGGGTCAGCCCTGGCTGGTGTGGCTCAGTTAGCTGACTGAGTGTCGTCCCACAAAGGGAGAGGTAGCTTGTTTGGTGCCCAGTTAGAGCGCATGCCCGGGCCATGGGCCGGGTCACCAGCTGGGGGTGTGCAGAGGCAACCAACCGATGTTTCCCTCCCACACCGACGCTTCTCTCCCTCTCTTTCTCTGTCCCTTCCCCAGTCTTTAAAAATAAATAAATAAAATATATTTTTAAATCTGTTAAAAAAATGAAGGCTGAGATGATAGTAATAGCATTTCTTCCCCCTAATATTGTATTATTCTTCTGCGCAATTCCATCATTCTTTTCTTTCTTTCTTTCTTTCTTTCTTTCTTTCTTTCTTTCTTTCTTTCTTTCTTTCTTTCTTTCTTCCTTTCTTCCTTTCTTTCCTTTCTTTCCTTTCTTTCCTTTCTTTCCTTTCTTTCCTTTCTTTCCTTTCTTTCCTTTCTTTCCTTTCTTTCTTTCTTTCATTTTAATTGTTGTTCAGGTACAGTTTTCTGCCTTTTACCCCATCCCAGCCCCGCCACATTTCATTCTTTCGTTTTTAAAAAAATTATTTTAGTTATTTTTAGTATAGTTGGGAATAATTGATGAATAATGGTGGAATAATTAAAGGGATGATAAAAACTAAATAGTTTCAAGATACAGGAAGAATAAGGTCGTTACAACCTTAAAATATATCTGGTTATAAAATGATTCAATGGACGCATAGGTAATTACATAATGAGTTTATTTATTTTAAGTAGTAAGTCAATTTATTTTTGTTCTTCTGAAGACCTTCAAGAAGGAATAAAAATGATGGAATTTCAGTTCTTATAAATAGTTAGGATTTCCCGAAAAGGAAACTTGAAACCAGAGCTGGGTTACCGAGGACAGTGCGGGTTGGAGGTTCCTGCGGAGGTGGCGGGTTTGTCTCAGAAGGCGAGTGAAGTGCCGGCTCCTTGTTTCAGGGGCATTGACGTCGTGAGGAACAAAATCAAAATGTTTGCCCAGCAGAAAGTCACCCTCCCCAAAGGGCGGCACAAGATCATCATCCTGGATGAAGCAGACAGGTAGAGTGCTTCGCCAGACGTTTTGACCTTGATCTCTAAGTCTGTTACCAGCTTTATTAAATCCGGAGGAACTCCTACCTTGGCACTTTGGTGGTGTGTTTGCTCGTCTTTGAGGCGGCCTGAGCCCTAAGCCTGTCTTATCGGAGTAACTTACAAACGGTTGGCTAAGACAGTCAGTTGATGTGTTTGTTCCAGCATCACCTCTGTGAATTATTTAAAGGTTATTTTTTTTTAGATTTTATTTATTTATTTTTAGAGACGGAAAGGAGGGAGAGAGAGAGAGAAAGAGAAACATCAGGGTGTGGTTGCTGGGGGCCGTGGCCTGCAACCCAGGCATGTGCCCTGACTGGGAATCAAACCTGCGAGGCTTTGGTTCGCAGCCCGCGCTCAATCCACTGAGCTACGCCAGCCAGGGCCTAAATGTTATTTTTTTAATTGTGAAATACACATAATACAAAATTTACCATTTTAACCATTTTAGTTTATAATTCAGCGACATTTGGGACATTCACAAGGTCGTACAGCCAATGACAAAAAAAAAAGTAACTCATTCTTTGAAGAAAATTTAGAAAATGTTAATATCTTGCTTTATTTTCTTTTTCTACACTATGCATTTTTACATATTTGAGATCACAATATATATAATTTTTGTATCCTTGTTTTTCCTTTTAACGTAAAAAGCAATGTTCTACATTGTTATAATCTTGTTTGGAACATTGTTTATAATTGCCATATCATAGTACAATGCATCTTACCCTATTTTACTGTAACATTATAGCCATAATATCAGTAACATCTATTGAGCAGTTATATATAAGCATTTATGTTATCCCAGGCACTCTGCTAAACACTTTACACGTTATTACCTCATTCAGTGGTCATCACAACCCTCTGAAGTAGGCAGAATCATTACCTACTTATAGGTAATGACACTGGGGCTCAGATAGTTTGCCTGTGGTCCCAAAACTAGCAGAGGCAGGAGCTGCGAGGTGAGCCCAGGCAGCCTGGCTGCAGAGTCCCCGCCCTGTGCCTATGTGCAGCCTGTCTGTTTAAGACCCAGCCGAGCCGGGGTCCTGAGAAGAGGCTGAGCATGCTCAGTCAGGAGGTCTGGTTCCCAGGCTCTGTGGGGAGGGTTTGTATCCCATGGGCCCTGGGTATGGTTGCAAACTGCACTCTTAATGTTTCTCTTCTCAGCATGACTGATGGAGCCCAACAAGCCTTGAGGAGAACCATGGAAATCTACTCCAAAACGACTCGCTTTGCTCTTGCTTGTAATGCTTCGGATAAAATCATAGGTGAGGGGCAGCTCTGGGCAGCTCGGGGTCCACCTGGTGTTCATTTGGCTCTTTAGCAGCAGACGAGTAGGGACTTTTTGATTGCCTATCATGAGCTGAGCACTATACCTCATCTTTTTCCTTTATTCCTATATAATTATTTACAGAGGTATTATTAGCTCCACATTAGAGATGAGAAAACTGGAGCTCAGAGAGGTTGAGTAATTTGCCCAGAGTTACACAGCAAGTGGAAGCTGGGATTGGAACCCTATGTCTTTCCGACTCTTGCACCATTGCAGGCACACGTGACATTTTGACATTCTGTGCAATGTCCTAGTCACTGCCCCTCTCCAGACACGTTCTTGCACTTCCTTTGTGTCTGAGTGCTTGACACGTACTGTGTCTGCACACTAGGCTTGCTCATTGCCGGAAATTGCCTCACATGTGAGACCTTACCTCTGTCTTTTCTCCGACCTGGCATTTGTCCTGCCAGTTCCCTCTCATCAATCTGTCTTCTCACTGCTTTGAGCCCTCTTGTCTCTGTGTCTCAACTTCCTGGTGGTTTCACATCCTTCCCTTTCTGATAAAGACTGCAGGCATAGTCCAGCTTTCTCTCTCTCTCGCTCACCATTTCTTACAGTTCTCTTGTCCCACTGTCCTTGCTTTATGTTCCCGTGCCAGACCCCAGCCTGTGTGAGCTCAGCTCTCTGACTGCCCCTGCTCCACGCGGCCATTGTGTGCTGCTGCTGACAAGCCGGTCACCAACTGTGACACCCCCACAGGGGTGGCAGGCTCCTCAAGTTACCAGGAGTCCTTCATGCCTTTTTAGTTTCTCTAGATGGTCATTATTTGTTCATTAGTTTATTTGGCCATTCATTCAACAAGCATTTACTTTGTTCTCACTAGCTGTTGGGTACCACTGATGCAGAACATACAAAATTTAATGAGAAACGTTCTCTGCCGTCAAGACATCAACAGTGTGGTGGAGGAAACTGTACTAAAAGTTCTTGACTGACAGATGTGTATGTGGTTTGTGTCCTTAGCCAGTGCTGAGAGAGATCTGGGAGGGCGGGGGAGGTACTGTGCTTAGAGACCCCACCCCACACACGTTGCTCAGGGCTGTGTGTTAATGAGTCACAGTGATTTGAAACTGCATTTGTTGGAGAAAGCTCCAGCCTCCCTCTTCATGAAAGTGATGCTATGATACAGGTCTTGGATTATGTTTAATTTTTAAAAGGATATAGAAAACATAAATGAAATCTCTATAGGATTTTCTTTCTAGCATTAGAGGAAATGGTTTGCGATCTGATTGCTGCAGAGTTGATTTTTGAAACTCAGTAGCTGAGTCTCTTTTTGGTTCCTGGAGCCATACAGTTGAGAGAGAGGCTTACTTTCTTTGAGGAAGGCCACAGCTGCCTTATTCTCACATGTATTTAAGTCCTGGGAATTCAGTTTGGGGACTTTTCAAAAGATAAAAATCTACAGGAAATTTATAGTGTAGTTGGAATATTAATTGCTTTAAAATATGGACTCCAGTTCCAAACTGATCTTTCTTGTCTTTGCTAATAAGCCAAATATGCAAATAAGTTTCAGTTTTGAGGCTTCCTGCTTTCAAATAAGTTGAGCTGGACTAACTCTTAGGAGGGCTGCTTTTTGAAGTCTTACCCCCTGGGCAGATATGTACACAGTATCTACTCTGCACGAGGCACAGCGGAGGCCACAGGTCAGTACGAGGCTCTGTCCCAGCCCCTCAGGAGCTCGTACATGGACAGGAGAGAGGCCCCCGCACAGCAGGCCGTAACCCACCCCAGGTCCTCCTCTGTCTGCTCACACCACAGCCAGCCCTGCCCCAAATCAAATCCTCCCCAATGTTGCAAACCCCTACCCTCTTCCACTCATTCCGATCTGGCCTCATTGTCTCTCCCCTTCCCTGGTCCAGTGTTCTCCCAGCTTCTCTTGCACCTGAGCAGGCTGCCAGGGTCATCTCAGCACATATGACCCTGCCACTCCCCTGCTTAACCCTCTAGTGGCCTCCCAATGCCCGCACAGCAGCCATGCCTCTGCCCCCCAGCCCACCCCAGGCAAACACAGAGTCCTGTGCCCACAGCTTCATCTCCTTTCACCCCCACACGGCAGTCTCATCCTTCCCCAACCCCCTGGGCCCTGTCTTCACTCTTGCATTTGAATGTGCTATTCCTTCTGCCTTTCCAGGCTAAAAGCCTCGTCCCCCAAAACCCAGCTTCTCCACTGAGAAGCTCCATCAGGCTGAGTTGATCATGCCATCTGGCCAGGGTTCCCAGAGCTGTTCCGAGGAACTTCTGCCAAGGCCCTGTCTCACGGTGTTACAATGTTCTTGCTCATATCTCCTCCATCCCATAAAACCTTGGCTCTGAGGAGCCAGGACCTCATCATAATATTTATCCAATGTGTCCCCAAAACCTGGGTACTAACTGGTTTCTTTAATGTAAGTAAGCTAAGAGGAATAAGTTTCTTGAAAAGTGAATGAAGGAAGGGAGGTAACTGCAGGCTGGGGAGATCCAGGCCGGCTGCATGAGGAGGGGGTTTGAGAGGAGCTTTTGTTGATGGTTGGGGTTTAAGTGGGAAGGAACTGGAGGAAAGAACGTCCTAGGTGGCAAGAGCCCTCCAGGAGATGCAAAATCTGTTGCAGGAGAGAAGGCCCCAGGCATGGAGTTAGGAGAGTTGAGACAGGTGAGGTCTACAGAAGATTTTACGTACAAGGGTGAGAGGTGAACTGCATTGTACTTTGGGGGGCTACTGAAGGGCTTGCTTTGGCAGGAAGAGGTGACAGATCAAAACAGTCTGAGGCAGGTCACTGTGGCAGCAGAGAGACCAAACTGGGGCTTGGAGAAGCTGTCGTCATAGTCCAAACCAGGGGACAAAGACAGCTTCCAGAATTCTGCATTTGTTTGTCTAGTGGTTCCCAGGCCTGGCTGTGGTCAGAATCTTCTGTGGATTTTTAAGGAAACCACACAGGTGTCTTGAGCTTACCCAGCTGGCTAGGCTGTGACCTCCCCAGAAGGGCCCTGATGTTCAGCAGACACGAGGTAATCTTGGGCCCACCTGGGCCAGCACTGGCCCACCTGCGGGCTGTGGCACGTGGAGGTCTCTGTGTTGGAGGATCTTTCCCTTTTGGGGAAGCTGTGGCCAGCCAAGGTCGTCCCAGGCAGTGCTGGCTGAGGCCTCTCTTGTTGCTTATTGGTTGATATTTTGAAATTTAACCCCAGTCAATCAGTCAGTGGTGAGTGCCTGCTCGGTAGAGAGAGTAGCGCCAGCATGGCTGGGCCGCACGGGTCGTGCAGCTGCATCCCAGTGACTAAAGAGCCAGCAGGCTGACGCCTTCCTTGCCGGGGTGCCTCACCCGTGTCCTGTCTCATTCAGAGCCCATTCAGTCCCGGTGCGCCGTCCTCCGCTACACAAAGCTGACCGACGCCCAGATCCTTGCGAGGTTACTGACAGTGATCGAGAAGGAGAATGTGCAGTACACTGACGACGGTCTGGAAGCCATTATCTTCACTGCCCAGGGAGACATGAGGCAGGTGTGTGTGATCGTGGCCGTGAGGCACAGACCTCCCGTGCGTGCGTGCCCTGTCCCTTACTTTGGGGGAAGAGGGAAGTGCCGGCGGCACAGAGCCGAGCATAGCCAGAGGGAGGAGCGCTGGGGCCTTGGGCTGACGGAGAGCAGGCTTGCCAGGAGGGTGTTCAGCTAAGAGTGATGGGGAAGGGCCGAGGTCTAGTATCAGCCTCGATGTGTTTTTGTTCCTCAACAGGCGTTGAACAACTTGCAGTCTACTTTCTCGGGATTCGGCTTCATCAACAGCGAGAATGTGTTCAAGGTACAAGACTGGCGTGGGCATCACAGCATGCAAAACCAGTGTTTGTCTGCAGGGGCCTGTGGGGTGGAGGTGGAATGATCTTGGCTGGAAGGGGACAGACTCTGTATCACCGCTGTGCTGGGGCTCGCCCTTGACAGGCAGGGAGCTTGCCCGGCTCCAGTCTGTCCACTGTCCTCCCCACCCTGGGGAATTGGGAGGGACTCAGGATGCCACCAGAGTGAGACAGACGCAAGTGCTGGGTGCTTTCCTCGAATGCTCTGAGCCTCTCAGCAGCCCTGCGCACAGAGGTTCTCATCAGCATTTTGCAGCTAAGGGAGCAGCTCAGGTGGCCTGCCCGAGACCACCCAGCTGTTGGAGGCCAGGAGGGAGCATGGGAGAGCACAGTGCCTTCCCCTCAGCACTTCCGGCGCCTGCGGGGCATACGACATCTCTCCAAAGCTGAGCCGAAGACTCTGCCTCTCCCACATTGGCAAAGGATTTTTCTTTTGGGAATACTTTTGAAAAGGGATTGCCACATCTGATAGCTCAGCGTCTGATTTCCCCTTATTTGGGGGTAAGAACTGGGTAAGGCTGTCCATGTGTTCCATCTGTAGCTCTTTCTTACCAGGTGTTTGCGTGAAGAAAGCTGTGCCAGAAGCCTCTGCTTAGACCCTGGCAGTGATGCACACTCAAGGACACTGAGGGGAACTCGCTCAGTCACTGATAGTGACACTTAGGGTCTTGTGTCCCCCCTGGAATTCCAGAGCATTGAGGGCCCTGGAAACCAGGACTTCTGAGGGCAGTTAATTGACCTGGGGAGAGAAGGCAAGGGTAGCTGTAGGCACTATGTTGAGACATCAGGAGGCTTTCATTTAGATTACATGTTGATGCTGCACTGGAGGCTGGGATCTGAGGCCAGTGGCACAGGCAGCCTTGTTCTCGGGAACGGCTGCCGCAGTACTTACCAGGCAGCTCTGCGGGTCACACCGGGGCCGGGGGACCCTGTCCCAGAAAAGCCAATTGCGATTCCAGTAGGAGACCAGCCCGAAAGATCTACTAAGTCTTAAGTGGGTTTTAAGTGGTTCTGAGCAAGGGATCAGCCAGGTGGCCTGATACGTGACTTACAATGACGTTGAAGCTGCCCCTGAGCGGAGATGCTTCAGTGGCCCTTGTCGATTCATCTTCTGTTGGAGAAAAATCGGTAGCGTGCTGGAGGCCAGGAGGGAGCACGGGAGCACGTGGTGTTGGAAGCTCTCCTACTGCGATAGGTCGACATTGTATTCTTTTTACTTGGTGCCTTGTTTGGTGGTGAGTGGCTTTCCCCAGCCTGCTTCTGTTTGCTAGAGAATCTGATGAAAAACAAGTAGAAAAGTTGGTCACATAAATCACCCAGAAGTTGGTGTGTCTGGGGTCCCCAGGTGGTGCCCTCAGCCGCTTCTTTTTGGTTTGGTCAGGTCTGCGACGAGCCGCACCCCCTGCTGGTGAAGGAGATGATCCAGCACTGTGTGAACGCCAATATCGACGAAGCTTACAAGGTCTGCTTCCTTCCTGCCCCACCCCCTGGTTCCTGAGGGACCTTTCTCTTCTTGAGCGGGGCTGAGGGAGCTCCCTTAGTTCTTACAATGATGCTGCGTACATCCTACCGATGAGAAAACCGTGGTAGAGGCTGAACTCCCTTCTCTGTATGTGTCACACTGTTTAAAAGCGGTAGACCCGGAATTTAGTCGTGTCTTTGTGCTGTAATTATATTCTCGCACCTAACACCGGAGGAAGGAGCATCCCAACTCCTTACTTTGCAGTGAAGCCATCTGTCTCTGTTAAGGGGAGACTTCCCGCCACCCTCCCGAGGAGCAAGGGCGTGGTCCTCCTGGGACCCAGTAGTCCCCAGCCAGCCAGGAGAGGAGAGCCCAGGCCTAATTACAGAGTCTGGTCCTGTGAGCAGGTTTCAGTGGGCACCTTTGGGGTTCAAGTGACCCTCATATCAAATGGGTGGCAGTGGTGTGAGCTGAGGCCATTGGTCAGACCACTGCGGGTTTCCCTGCTCCCATTCGATTAGGCTAGAAGTTGACTAAGTTAGGTCTAGAAGTTGACTAGACCTAACGTGAATGTGAAGTGCAAGGCAGGGAGACTGAGGCAGAGACCCAGGCACCAGGACTGGATCACTGAGTGGGCCTGAAGGAAGCCTTTAGGTTTAGGTGCCCAGAGCTTCCCCTGTGTCCTGAATTTACCCCAACACAACCAAGCAAAGGCAAAAACAGCTGACTCCAGACCCTGTGGTCCAGATGGGGTAGACTGGGGATAGAGAAGGCAGAGGCTGAGACCGCTGCTGTAGTCCCTGCCCTGGTCAGGGCGTGCTGAGGGCTGCTCCTGCTGACGGAGCGTTAGGACTCATAACTAGGGAAAGCATGGCAGATACAGGGTTCTACTGTTTCCGATCTGGGGATGATTAATAAAGCATTGAAAGAGCCTCAGGGTGGTAGTAGGCCTTGTCTTACATTTTGAAACATTTGCAATATTATCTTTCTGTCTGCTGGGAAAACCAGTTACATTATCCCCACACGATACATAGAGCGTGGCCCACAGCTCAATGGTATTCAGCAGATCCTCAGAATCTCTTGGGTTTGGTAGGATGGTCTGTCCGTTCCTAGCAGTGTGACAGACCAAGGCTGGTGTGACTTAAACTCCTTTCCGCCGAGTATCCTTGTCGTTTACAGATGCCCTCTTTTGTCCAGATTCTCGCTCACCTGTGGCATCTGGGCTATTCACCCGAAGACATCATTGGCAACATTTTTCGAGTGTGCAAAACCTTCCAAATGGCGGAATACTTGAAACTGGAGTTCATTAAGGTCAGTGAGAGTACAGCCAGGCCCCTGTCCTCAAGAATGCGGGACACTGTGGTTTTCTTTGGTTCACTCACATCCGGGCACCAGAAAGATGCTCGGTGAGCGGTCCCGACTACGATGGAGGTGGGTGGCCACTTGTCCTGGGGGCTGGGAGTTTGCTTAAGCCAGTCTGCCCGCCAGCACCCTACTCTTCCTGAGGATGACTCTCCTCTTTAGAGATTTGTTTATTTATCTTTAAGGTCAGACTAATCAAAGTATAATTTACATCGAGTAAAATCTGGCCTCTTAGGGGCATTCCGTTGACAAAACATTCAGTCCTGTACACACAGCTCTAACCCCCCAAACTGACGTGCTCCTTCATAGTCATTTCCCCCCTGGGGACCACCAACCTTCTCTCCGTTTGGGGGCAGGATCTTCCAGGACGCCATCCAGATGGAATTAAACAAAAGCATAGTCTTTTGAGTCTGGCGTTCTTACTTAGCTAAATGCAGTTTGGATTTACTCATGTTTTTGCTGAAAGTGTCAGTGGGTTGCTCCTTTTTAGTGCTGAGTAGTGTTCCACTGTATGGAGGTGAGAATGCTTGGTCAAATGGTGAGTGCAAGTTTAACTTTAGAAGAAACTGCCCAACTGTCTTCCCAAGCGGCTGTAGCATTTTGCCTCTGACCAGCCGTGAGCGTGCATGAGCGTCTGAACTAACGCACGTCCCAGCCAGCCCTTGGAGCGCTCGCTGGTTCTTCACAGTCATTCGAATGGGTGTGCAGTGGTACCTCACGGCCTTGATTTGCACTTCCCAGCCACTGATGATGTTAGGCACTTTTTCATGTGCTTATTTGCCATTCAGAATCTTCTTTGATGAAGCATCTGTTCAAATCTACCTCGTTTTTAATGGGGTGGTTTTCTTATTAACCTAGTAAGAGTTTTGAGGGTTCTTTATATATTCTGGATACAAATCTTTTATCAGGTGTGTGTTTTATAAATGTTTTAATATTGACTTTTTCTTTGAATTAACTGTTTTACAAAGAAATATCAACATCCTTTTAGGAAATAAATTGGACTTTAGTTAAAGATAATCCAGGACAATTTAAAGTTCATTTTCTTGTTGGAGTTTGAATTCATTGCATCAATTTTGAGTAAACCATTGGTACAGATTAAAAATATATAAATTCCTCCCTCATTTAACCCAATGTAAATTTGATTTGTTTTCCAGGAAATTGGATACACTCATATGAAGATAGCAGAAGGTGTGAACTCCCTTCTGCAGATGTCAGGGCTGCTGGCCCGGCTGTGTCAGAAGACAATGGCCCCGGTGGCCAGTTAGAGCAAACTCATTGGTCAGATTATAAGAGTCCCTGAAGGACAGGAGTCCCGCTTCTGCCTTGGAAGAAAATGCTGCCCGGACTGCAGTGGAATTCACCTTCCTTTAGCGCGGCATGGCCTTCCTGGCGCCCCACACACCTGTAGAGGATTTGTGTTCAGCCCCAGGCCAGGGACATGGTGGCGGGAAAGGCCCCGGGGAACCTCTGGGGCATGGCACCCAGGCTGGGCATATGTTGGCATTTTAGCTAATAAAACTGCACAGCGTTGTCATCAATGGTGTGGCAATGCACAGCTGCAAAGAAAGCCAGCTTCCTGTCTCTCTGTGCGCCCCTTGCATGCTGCAAGTAGGAAAGGTGATTTAGGCAGTAGACTGCTCAAGCCAATCTGAGTTCTTCTAGAAACTGGAGGACAGTCCACATGTAGCAGGACTGGCTATTTAGAAAAGCTCCCGCCAGGTCACCTTTTCTGTGCAGTATTTGGTGCTTTAGAATTTCTCAGTGAATTTTACATTAACTTGTAGAATTTCTTCTTGTCAAGGTACCATTTTTTTATTATGAAAAATATCATTTGCACACAAAAAAGAATGATACAGTGAGCCTTCGCATATTCATCATCCACCTTAGAGTTATACCAACACACGGCCAACCTTGTTTCCTCTGCATCCCACCACCCGGCCCACTCTGGGATTGTTCCGAAGCAACCCCCAGACGTCACTTTCTGATGGTGGTGTTCTGGTCGGGGTGGGAGTGACCCAGTTTCTGTGCCTGCTGGTCTTGTGAAAAGCTGTGATTGAAGACGCCTGTGAGCCAGGCTGGCCCCTGCACTGTGGGTTCTGGGGCAAAGGGCCGCAGTGCGCAGCCACATGCACCCTGCTGTACTCGGTGCTGGGCCAGCTGGGCAGCCCATCTGCTTTCCTCTGTGCCCAGGCTTGGTTCCCAGCGGCTCTGGTGCTCTTGCCTGAACCTCTGCAGCCAGCGGAAGCAGGGAAGACAAGGGCCTGCCACACTGCTGAGCGCCATCCCTCCCTCCAGGGCTGGTTAAGCCACTTGCCCAGACCCCATTGTTGGACAGGGACACAGAAGGCTCTGACATGGCTGGCTCTTTAGGTTTAGGTTTCTATTAGGAGAAATACAAGGTCTTCAAAAACTGTAAGGTGAAGTCTTATGAAATACATGTCCTTTCTTAGTCTTATTTTTTGTCTGGAGCCTTGGGATCCCTGTGAGGTGGAGAAATGACTGCCCAGTTTGTGGGCGAGGGGCCCAGAGAGACATCAGGGTTCCCACACCTGTAACCAAGGAGGCACTCCCGCAGCGCTCCCCCCACGACCCCCCACACCTCCCACTCAGGCCTAACCTGACTTCTGAGCTTGTGAGGTTGGAGCTTCAGGGTGTGAGGTGACACATAGCCACAATTGTGTTCTAAATATTTTTTCCTAATTGTGGCATTAATTTCTCACGGAAAGAATTGATGTGGCATCCTGGAAGGAGCTTCCCTTGGGGCCTCTGTTCCCAGACTCCCAGACACCTCTTTCTCTCCCTCTCCCTCTCTTTCTCTTCTCTCTCCCCCTCTCTCCTCTCTCTCTCTCTCTCTCTCTCTCTCTCTCTCTCTCGGCCTCAGGCCCCTGTTCTATGAAATGACGCTCATTGATTCCCTTGGTTTTACAGGAACCAGGGAAAGCAGACACTGGAGAATTACTGCTCTTAAACTAGAAAGGTTTATTGAAAGGGTGATTGCAGGAGGCATTTTCCCGCCTGGCTCTTCTGACTCAAGGTCCCGTTGGGCCTCCGCCCTTGTGGAGAGACAGTCCTGCTGACCAGCCCACTGACCGAGGCCAGCCCTGGAGCAGAAGGTTCGGAGCAACTGACGGGGCGCCTCCGCTGCGCCCTGCCCGCCCCTTCGGCCGAACTGACGTGCTGTGTCCACAGGGTGTGCCCACAGAAGGGGCATGTGGGTGCTGGAGCCTCGTCTCTTCCTCAGTGAACTGACACCCAAAGAAAGTCCCAGGGTTCCCCCTGAGTGCCTGCTGAAGTTAGTCCGTGTAATGCTTACGGGAGACAGATAGACCAGACTGCCCTGGAATGTAGAATACTAAATACGGCTCCATCTATATAAATTAATTGTACAAACTTATTGATCATGAAAAAAATCCCAGCGACTGACAGTGGTAAGCAATTTGGGATCCAAATCGGAAGCAGAAAAGAACACAAACACCAGTGTTGTGGGGTGTTTCAGATGGACGGAGTTGCGGCTTGCCCTCACTGCTGGGCTTTCGATTACAGCGGGAGCTGCACTGCCCTTGGCACGAGGCTGGCTCCGCAGGGCCAGGGGGTGGTCCTTGGGACACGGTGCCCCTCCCAGGAGTAACCGTGGGGGTCCAGAAGTCGAGCAGCTCTGGAGAAGCGGTCATTGGGAGACAGTCAATATTCCTGTGAGCTTTGGGTTCCTAGGCCCCTTCGGTGAAGACGAAAATGGTTGGCTAAAAGGAAAAGGTTTGCTTGGCTAGTACTTCGTTCCCTTTGCAAGGGAGCGACTGGGTCAGTAAGCGGGACACAGTGGTGGCCAGCGTTCAGCTGCACGCTCACAGCTGGGCTGAGGAGAGAGCCTGCCCACCAAAGTGAGTGCTGCCAGGAGCTTCTGCTTTTCCTTTGAAATCCCGACTGCTCTTTGGTCCGTAATAACCAAGGCCTGGCCTATTCCGACCTGTCTTCAGTGTCCCTCTCTGCACGCAGACTGCTCCTGCATGGGTCTCTCCAGTGAACAGGCTCAGGAATAAACTGGACTTGCCCACAAAACCTGCTTTGCCTGCAACATAGCCTCCCAGACGTCAGTGGCCAGCAGGGACACCCTCTTATTGCTCACACAGAACCTGCAATCCTCTTTGACTCCTCTACCTCGTACCCACTCCCAGGGGGTGCCTGCTGGCTCCACACAACATTCAGTACCCTCCTCCCGCTGTCTTCCTGGGCCAACGTGGCATTTAATTTTGGTCTAGACTCAACCTCCTGGTCTCCCTGCTCCCACTGTTGGCCCCCTGCATACAGTCGCCCCTTGGTATCCTTGAGTTTGGGTCTGGGACTGTCTGCCCCACCCCGCCAGACACCCAAACCCAAGGATGCCAGAGTCCCTAATGTAAAACAGCGTACTTGCGTTTGGCCGCAGCAGGGTACACCTGCACACCAATTGTGTGGGTTCAGTGTAGTGCTCAGCAAATTTAAATTTTGCTTTTTGGAACTTTCTGAGGTAATGTCTTTGTTGTCCCCAGAATATTTTCCAGCTGAGGTTGGTTGACTCCAAGGATTCAGATGGCTGGCTGTATTCATTTCCCTGCTCAGTAGCCAGTGATCCTCTAGAAAGTCTCTGTTCCAAACCTTCCCCTGTCCCCACTCCTCACCCCCAAGCCTCAGGAAAAAAACAGATGCTGGCCCCACAGGGTTGGCCTCCGCCTCCTTCCCTTTTCTCCCGCTCCTCATCCGGTGTCCTGCCCAGAGGCACGAGGAGGGGCCTCTGTGCTTAACCCCCCACCTCACTCCCTGGGTCCCCCTGCTGTGGTGTCTCCAAACGTAGCACGCCGTATTTCCTGTCTGTCCTCTCGCCTCACGGCTCCTGTTTCTCTCCCACCACAATGCCAGGTATTTTGTTCATTGTGTTCACCACTGTGCCCCTGACACCAAAGGCAGGGCCTGCCCCTGGCAGGTGTGGTAAACGTTGGGTGGGGGAGTGAGCAGTGGGCTTCTCTGCACTTGAGCTCAAACTTCTGTGGCTGGCTCCTGACCAGCCCAGGCCCACCACCCACTGAGAGGAGGGCACATGTCCCTCCGATAGGGACCTCAGACAGCCTTCAAGGGCCCTGGGGTGGATCCTGCCTCTCCAATGTCCCCTGCTCCACTGATTCTAAGTGTGACATTGGGCAGATGGCTTAGTGCTAGATGCCCTCGGGGTGGTAAGGGACGGTGTGTCTGAGCACTTGGCACCATGCTGGCTGGGAAAGTGGCTGCTTACCACAGTTCAGCCACTACTGTCATCGGCACTATCGTCTCCCAGTCCTGACCCCTGGCCCTGAGTCCAACACTGGCCAAGCCCTGCTGGGCTCATGCTTCATGTGCAGTGTCTTATCTAAGACATAGGTCCTATTAGATCCATTTTGCAAACGAGGAAGTAAGTCTGGGGAGGTTAAGTCACTCCCACAAGTTTGCAGGGACCCACCTAGAGCCCACCTTTAGCCAATAACTCACCAGCCTTCCCTATCTAACAACCCCACAGAATGAGACCCTCAGGCTGTCATGAATCTGTCACCCCACCAAGCCTGCCATGGGATGTGGGGGTCAGGGTGGGCAGGCACTGTTTAGGAGGCACAGCACCCCGCAGAGCCACCCCATTCCAGCACCCATGGGTGGGGTGCCGCCCCTTGGCCACCACGGTGGCTCCTCCAGCCCAAGCTGCCATCTCTCTTGGAAAGGGGCCCCTCTGGCCAGTGAGGCCCCCGCCCTGAACCAAGGCAGATAGATGTACCTCCTCTTGGGTCTGCCCTAGGCTTCCGCGGCTGCCACGTCCCCGTTCACATAATCGGGCTCTTCGTCATCCTCGTCCGGGCCTCCTGCAGGGCAGGGGGGTGCTCCTCTCAGGACTCTCTCTGTGGATCAGCAGGCAGACCGTCAGGTGGTTCACATGGACACACCCACACATGTTCCCTGAGCCAGCACACCCACCCAGGGCTCAAAACCCCAGATGCCACGAAACAGCCTGAAGGAAAAGGCTGCCCTGGATGGCGTGTGTGTCCCAGGTCTGGGATTTGCCAGGTTTGTCCTGCTGGGGAAGCAGAACCAGTGGGACTCCATCTATACAGCCAGATGGGCCTCCCAGGACGGGGACCCCACCTCGGGGGGCCAGGCTGCTGAGTGGCATCCTGGCATGGTTCCAGGCCAACGAAGCCACTGATGAGCTGAAGGCCTCACTTGGAATTAGCTGAACTGGCTGCAGGGGAGCCTACCCTGGCCTGGCCTTCCCAAGCTGGGCCCCCAACTGCCACCTCCCTTCCCCGCATCCTTCCAGGCTTGCTGCAGTGGATGGTTCAGGAGTCCCTGCTCTTGAGCCACATACCCACGACCCTTTTGGACTCCTGCCACTGCTGGATGGAGGCTGAGTTCTGGTAATCCTCAGATCCCTCATCACCTGTAGGGAGAGAAACCAGGAGAGGGGCTGCGGGTCGGAGCCATCACAGCTAGTCCTCAGGCCCTCAAGGTGCCACGGCCCCTTCAGAGAGTCATCCTATGCCCTCGTAGGCAGCCCCACGAGGGTAGAAGGGATCCCCATAGAGCACTCCCACTGAGGCCCAGGCACTCCCATGTGCCCTTCTCCAGGGACATGACACAGCACTTGATCGAAGACTCGAGGTATTGGTGAACTTTCAGGCTGCAAGGCGGGTGATGCTTTTGAGCCGTGAGGACCTCAGATCCCGCCAGCCCTGCTCAGCTCTCGGCTGGCGGCCTCACCTGAGTCGGGCTGCTTCTGCTTGCAGATGAGCACGTTCTCATAGGAATTAGCATCGTCGTCATCTGCTGGGGAGAGGGGTGAGGACTCTGGTTATGGTGACAACTGTCCATCAAGCCTGGCTCTTCTTCCCTCCCTCCACCCAGCACTCTTTTGGCAGATGACTTGTCCTGCCAAGCCCCCACACCTCTGGGTCCCCCAGGGGCCTCAAACATTTTCCTGGACAAGCTTCTAAATGGGGCACTGGCCTGACTCAGCATCCACCACCCCAGGCTCCTTCTCTGTCCTCCAGGGTCACCCCAAAATGCACTGGGGAGGGGAGGTTAGGGGACAGGGTTGCATTCAGGCCCAGGCTGGATAGTTGGATGGAGGGAGGCCCATCTCTATCAGGCAGTGAGGGGCACGGAGAGCCCCTGGGGGCCCAGGAGACAGGACCAGATCTAAGCTTATCTGGAAGCAGAACCCTTCAGGCAGAGCTGGTTGGGCCGGGAGCCTTTGCCCAGGGTCTTGGTGGGTGTGGCACGCCAGAGCCTGGCACCCTGGCTTCGCCCCCCACCTCCAGTGAGAAAGCTGAGCTCTAACCACCGCCCCATCCAGGTCCATCTGCGTCAAAAACACTCTGAGAAATGCAGGCCCACCCCAGTTTGGAAGTGGCAGAGGGGAAGAAGAGGACCCCACTCCTTGCCCACCACAACACCTCACCCCCCACCCAAGCAGGGCCCAGACAGGAGCCCAGGCCTGTGCATCGCCCAGCAGGCACTCCGTGCCCTCAGTCCTCAGTTTCTCTTTCTCTAAAGTAAAGTGTTAAGAGCCTAGAGTTCCATCACCCTAAGCGTCTGCCGGGCTCAGCAGCCACCAGCAAGTCTGCCCCATCCAGGGCTTTCCTCCGAGGTCTCCTGTGTGCCCAGCCCTGAATGGGGCCTGGACGACAAGGGCCCAGCGTTCCTCCTGTCCCCGGAGCCCTCCATTCCTCCCTCATTCCTGCGGCCCACCCTCAGATTCCCACACAACCCTTCCCTCCTCTGCACCTGGGATCCTGCCCTGGGTGCCAACTCCCTCATCTTCCCTCCCCTCCCCAATCCATCCAAACACAGGCCCAGGCTCCTCCTCTGGGTCCTCCTGACCGCCTCTGGTCCCACCAGTGAGCTGAGCTCCCACGCTCCTCCTCCCGATCCCCCTCTTCTCCCTCTGCCTCACCTTCCTGGGGCTCCTGGAACTGCTCCCAGATGTAACAGTCCATGCTGGTGGGGTCTCTGGCAGAAAACACAAACACAGTACCAGCTGCAGGGCAGGCCCTTGGGTGGGGCGGGGCTTCCTGGGGCAGCAGTGAGGCAAGCGCTGCTCCAGCCACCACTGCCCCAGGGGCCCTGGGGGCTGGGCCAGGCTCTCCCCTGCTCCCTCCACCCCACTTCCCAGGCCCCCCCATCCCTCCTGAGGCTGAGGGGGTGGCAGCCTGGCACCAGCCACCTTGCCATGTGACACTAGGCAAGTCTCCACCTTCCCTGGGCCTCAGTCTGCCCATCTGTGGGTTGAGATATCTGAGGGCCCTTCTTCTCTGGGGCTCCAGGTGCCCCAGTCCCTTGCCTCTCTGACAGGGTGACGAAGGATGAGTCCCCTGACACAGCCCATCCCCAGAGCAGGGCCATGTTCTTGTCACCATCCCCATCCCCGCAAGACCACCCGAAGGGAGACAGTGCTGCAGAGAGCCTGTCTGGGCCTGGGCTGGTGGCCAGACCTTCTACCAAGAATAAGGCAGCTCAGGGCAGGGGTGGGTGGGCATGGGAGGAGGGGCCAGGGCTGGGAGAAGGCCACTCACATGTAGACTGCATCAGATCCAAGTCTGCTTCCTGCAGGAGGAGCAGAATGAGGCCTAAGCTCCAGGAGGTGGCCCCCATCACAGCCCCCACGTCTCTGGAGCCCGCCTACCTTTTCTGAAGTTCTGATACCTGGGGGATGCAGAACCTGGAAGAAGGGCCAAGGGCTTCCTACCTTCTGCACACCTTCGTACATATTCTCTGTCCCCTCCCCCACTAGGCCAAGCCCATTAGCACTCCCAGCCTGGCTGTGGTCTCCTCTGCAAAGGCCTCTGAACAGTGTCTGTCTCAGTCCCCCCGCAGCCCTGCCCCACACCTATGTGGAGGCTCGCTCACCGTCGAGGCTGGGGGAGAACTGCAGCAGCTTGTCCTTCCTGCAGGAGAAGGGAGGAAGGGGCTGAGAAGGGGCAGAGGGACAAGGAATGGCCCCAGGGTTTGGGGGGGGACTGGAAGGCCACGGCCCTCCAGCCTCGTGGTGGGGCTCTAGAATCCAGTCACGCAACTCTGAGGTCTGAGCAGGGGAAGTAAGGTCCTGGCCTGGGCTCAGCCACGTGGGGATCCCGGTCCTCCCCATTGTCCCCCACCCCCACCCCCAGGGCTGTGACCCCTCTGGGCCCAGGACAAGCAGTTCATTCCTACCGTGCTGGTGTCCTGTTGGAGGCTATGTCCATCATGGGCCTGGCCACTGCAAAGGACAAGGGGGTGTTGGCTGGACTCTAGGCCAGCTTGCCAGTATAGCCCTTTGCCCCATCAGACCAGGCCACAACCTCAGGGCGATAAAGACAGAAGGGACTTTGATAGGAACCCCCAACCCTGAGCCCAGTCGCTGGAACCCTTCCGTCTGGGGACTCACGGGAATAGGTCCGGGCCACTGCGAAGTTCTGCTGGTCATCTTGCCTGGAAACACATGGGGCTGTGATGAACTAGGGCCTTGGCTCCCACAGCCCAGGACAGAGATATAGGAGAGATGGACAGACAGGGACAAGGGATAGGGAGGAGGGACACATCAGGGCAAGAGTGAGGAGAAGAAGCTGCCATCCTTCCAGGTCTCAGGGCTAGAGCCCTGCCCCCTGGTGCCCACCCTTGTCATATGGCCCTGGGCTGGGTTGCCAGAGAGGTCCATCTCTCAACGGGGCTTACCCAAGAACCCCAGGGATATCCGGTCAGAGGGTCTGTGGGTGGGGCTGGGGAGGCAGCCCTGAGACTCTTGGGGTGACTGCTTGGGGACTCAGTGGGGACTTCAACCAGGAGCAACAAGGAGGCTGCCCCCGCCCACCCCCTACTCCAGGAGTGTTGAACATAAGAGATCACATCCTTCAAACACACCATTTACTCCCAAGTGACTGGTGGGACTACTTCCAGGTTAGCAGATGCAGCCAGGTATCTAGCCACTGCCCAGGGTCCCCTTCTGCCTTTGAAACACAACCCTGACTTTTGTTTAGCCAGCAGCATGCCCCTGTAAGAGACTGTATTTCCCAGCTTCCCTTGCACCTAAGTGTGGCCGAGTAAGTGATTAAGCTCCGCTCTTTGAAATGTAAGCCAATGTTGCTGGGAGTTCCAGGAAAGCTCCTGAAAGGAGTTAGTTATTGGCAACTGGGGTACAACCTTTTTGTCCTTGTCCTTCATTCTTACTACTTCCTGAAATGCAGAGGTGAGAGCTGGAGCCCTTGCTGCTATTTTGGACCATGAAGTGCCCTTGAGAATGGAATCGACAAGTAAGGATAGTAGAGCAGATTAGCTAATCATAAGAGCATTTGGGGTTCCTCCCCTGGACTAATATGGTCACCTGGCCCAGCCTTCCAGAAGCTCCTGGGGTGCTGGGGGTCAGGGTGATCTGATTTAGGAAGGGTGTTCTAAATCCACCGGAGTCAGGCGTGGCTTCCCAGAGGAAGTGGTGCAGGAGCTGGGCCCGGCACACACAGAGGCTGGCAGGGCTGGGGTGGGGAGAACCCGAACTTCCTCCCCTCCTCCCACACCCTGGCTCCATTTTCGTACTCCCTACATGAGGAGGTTTCCTCTACAGTTCTAACTAAGGTCAATCTGGGGCCTTGAGTGGGCAGGGACCGAGAGAGGAGGGCAGAGGGGAGATACTGCTGCGCTGTGCCTTAAGGCAGGAGAGTGGAGGGGCACCAGGGGAGCCCAGCCCACCTTGGTGGAGGTGGTGGGCTGGCAATCTAGACGGCTGGCTAAGTAGCCAAAGATGCCTAGAAAGATCCAGTCCTGGCCCCGGGCATGGGCCTGGATGGGAAAATTCTATTTTCAAATATCACTGTGGTTTTTCGGTTGCAAAAGGAAACGAGAAAAGGGTGTATGTGTGTGTTTGTATGTGAGTAGCCGCCGGGTGTGCACGCAGTGCTGCATGTGTGAGAAGTCCACGCATGAGCAAGTGTGCAGGAAGCATGTGGGCGTGAGTAGGCGTGCAGGCCTGTGCACATGTGCACACGCAGGCCTCAGCGGCCCCCAGGCCCCCCATTGTCCATGTTCCCATTCCAAGTAAGGACACCGATGGCCGCTGCCCCCATGCCTGGGGCTGTTCTTGGGTCGCCCCCTCATCTGCAGTGGTCAGCACGGCTGACCCTCCCAGGACTCATGGAACGGCAAACTGGCCCTCGAAGTGCCTGGAGTTCCATCACCGGGGTCCCGCCACACTGCAGGAAATGATCACTAACCCCATTTCACCTCTACCCCACATGCCCTTTTCCTGCTGCACAGAAGCCCCTGCTTTCCGTTCTGTTGCCACCTTGGCACAAAGGCCAAGGCCTCTCTCCCCATAATCAAGGGCTCACCCAGCTCATCGTTCGCAGGACACACAGTACCTGTCACCTCATCCTTGGAAGACAGTGTCTAGCATGGTCCTATGTCAGTTACCACCCATACTGTTGTCTCTCTGGAATGTCCCCTTTTGCCTCTTTCTCTCTTAAACTCTTCCCCACCTCCTCTACGCCTCGGGCCATCCTTAATCACCCAGGGTCAGGGCCACATCCTCCCCTGAGCTCCTTTTGCATTTTCCAGGGGAGACACAGACACAGCTCACATTTCGCTCTGTCTCTGACCACGCTCAACAACCCCCCCCCCCCCGCCGTTGCACGTTGCAGGATTCCTCTGTCCCTCCCCCTGCCCCACCCCCCGACCACCAGCACCGGGGCTGCCCTGGGCTGGGCTCACAGGGAGCATCCCCGGAGATGCTCTTGGGCCAGCTGGAGAGTGGCATTCCCCTCCTCCTGAAGCCCTTGCTGACCAGGCGAGGCCAGGGCCTGGACAGCCTCTGGGTGGCCCCTCTCCCTCCCTGGACTGCTCAGGACCCAGCAGAGCTCAGCATGGAGGACGTGTGGGTGAAGCGGTGAAGGACAGCATGCAGGGACGCCTGAGGGGACGCCCCACACAAGGCACATGAAGTCACCAGGCCGGGGACCCTGAGGCACTCACAGATTCCTTTGCTCACAGATTTTCTCGGGCCGCTTCATACCTGTAAGAACGGGACCAGATTTGCAAGTGTCCAGAGCCAGAGTGGGACTGAGATCCATGGCCCCCCTCCTCCTGTTGCCCCTGTGCCCCGTGCAGGCAGGTAGACCTAGGACAGGACACGGGGGCCTGCCAATCTCTGTGGGCCCCTGACACTGACAGGGTGTTTCTCCCCGTTTATTTAGGAAAGCAGAATGTAAGGAAGGTGGCCACCCAGGCCGCCCAGCCTCCCCACCTTGTCCCCAACACCCCCACCTCAGACACACCCTTGATCCGGCGAAACCAAAGCTGCACAGTGAGGCAGCCCCACTATGTGCAGGTGCAGTTTGGGGCCAGTCCAAGGGGGAATTATCCTGCCTTGTGAGGCTCATCCGACTGCCTCTTCCGACCAGTCAGGTCTGGGCCTGGGAGGGTTTCTGGGCGCACCATCTTCCCCTTCCATTGCGCCCATGACCCCCCTTCCCCATCCTAACCCCACCTTTACCTGAGCGGGAGCAGCGCACACATAGGCTGGCCACCGCCCCCAGCAGCAGCAGGAGGGCCGCCCCAGGCCACAGCAGCTCAGTCTCTGCATTCATGTCCGCTCCTGGCCACTCTTCCTGCAACGCTACAACGTGGGGGCCCCCAGGAGTCAGGTGGGAGGGCAGCAGGGCTGCCCCTCCAGGGACCCACCCAGCCCCACACTCTCGGGGTTCTTACCCCTGAAGTCCCCTGACAGCCCCACAGCTGAGCTTAGGCTGTGGAAGTGCCCCTACCCTGCTGGAGGACCAGGTCAGGACCAGACCTCTTCCTCCATCTGACTCCAGGCCTGTACTCTTGGCTGCCTAGGCCAGCACCCTGACAGTGCTAGAAGGTGCCAGGCCCACCAGACAGCACCAAGTGCGTGTGTGCATCCCTGCAGATGCCCTCACTCAACCCGCACAACTGCTCCCTTTCACAGAGAAAGACACTGAGGCCAGAGATCTCGGAGATGCTGAGGAGAAAGATGGGGTTCAAGTTCCAGCCCCCAGACCCCAACTCTGGCCTTGCCCACGGCATCCCCTCCCTCCTGTGAATCCAGCTTTACTCCCCAAACTCCGAGTCTGTGGACCCTTCTGGATGGGAGCTCCCAGCAGCCCTCACCCAACGCTTCTCCACCCCATCCATGGCCTCCTGGGGAAGCTGGGAGTGGGATTTCCATTCATTAAACACCGGTGCACCCAGATTCCTCCTGCCATGGGAGCTGGGAGGCAGGAGATCAAGAAAGGCTTCTTGGAGGAGGTGGGCTTGAGAGCACGGGAGAAGTGCACTCAGGGCAGAGGGAGTTTGCTGCCCACAGTGGCTGGTGGTGGGATGTGGGGCTGGAGGAGAGGCTGCGGGGCGAGAAGGACCTGAATCTCTCACTGCCCACCGTCCTCTTGGTGGCTGGTCCAGGCCACGGCCTCGGGGCACTGTGATTGTCAGGCCTTGGTGATCTCAATCACACATTGGGGCTGGTTAAGGCAAGTACAGCCCTTTTGAGGGGGTTTCCAAGGAGAACCACTGAAAGAGACTCAGCCCCTCAAAATAGCTGGGACACAGCTGAGGGCAGCAGGGGGTCTCTGAGAAGGCCCTGCCCAACGGGACACACGGGGCCCCTGCCGCTGAGTGTGCACTCTGTGCACACCTGTGCCCCTGCATCAGCCATCTGGGAGGAGGGCTTCTCCCCATTTCACAGCTGTGGATGCCGAAGCTTGGGGAGATGGACTTTGCACTGTCCACCTCCTGCTCCAGACTGCCCTGAGGCCTGTGTGTGCCTGGCTGTCCCCTCACCTCTTTGAGTTTCCTGAATCTCTGTGGCTAAGATGACAAGGGGTCTCCATGCAGCGCAGAGCACTGCTCAGGGACCCGTCATGGAGAGGCCACCTGTCCTTCTCCAAAACTCCAAGTGAGTCCATGGGAACACGAGAATGCCCGAAGCTCGTGGAGGGGCAGCCTCCACATGAGGAGGAAGACTGACCCCATCACACAGGACGCAGTGTGAGGGGGGACCCGCACCCTGTCTCAGAGGCTGGGTGCTGCCTGTGCTCCTCGCTCTGCCTCCTGCGGCCGCCCCAGGGCAGACTCCCTCTCAAGCCCCAGGCATGGCCCACGTCCATCTCGTCCATCTCGTCCACCTCGGGCTGTTTGAAGGGGAACACCTGCCTTAGAGGCGGACTCTGGGGTCAAATCCTGCCTGTGCCACAGCATCTCATTTCCTGGCCCCAGTCCTCTTGTCTGTGACATGAGGGTCAGTCATGTCCAGGCAGGCTCCCGGCTGGGGCTTTCTGAAGAGAAACCTTACTTCCAGCCGGCTGGTTGGGACAGCTCCCTCAGGCTCCTGATCCTTGACAACTTCGCCCTTTGGTTAAGACAGTGACTGTCCCCAAAGGAGATCTGAGCACAGACACCTGGGGTGTGTCGCGCACATGCCCCCTGCAGGAGCCCAGATGTGAGTCCACCACTGGCCATCCCCAGGGACTGCTTAAGACCCGGAAGCAAGTTCACACTGTCCACCTGTCACTCAGAGCCCTGGGCCCCCACCCCAGGGGACCCTGACCATGGAGAGCCCTGTTGCTTCCTGAAGTGAATGGCACACTCAGGGGTGGCCCTGGCCTGGCCATCTCCACCTACCTGGCACCAGGGGAGGCGGGGAGGCGTGGGAGAGGGGCACAAGAATGCAAATTTCACCCGGGAAAAAAAGTTGAATCCTAGAGTCATGGACCTTTGGTCACCGCTTTTGTTAAATAGGGGAAACAATGACGCTTTTCCCCTGGGTTTGTCACATGGGGCCTGGCATTGAGATGATGCACTTGAGGTACCAGTGCAGGGCAGGGCACAGTCGGCTGTGACCACTGTGACTGGCCACCATCACGGTCCCAGTGGAAGGGGCAGGGGAAGCTGCAGCCCGCTGGGGGGCACAGAGCTGGCTGGGCGGCCTGCAGTGAGCAGTGTGGCGTGACCCCGTCTGGAGGCTTCCTGCCTGGTTCCAGACAGGCAGGCCGGTTTGGCCTCCGTTGCATCACGTGGGCTTTGAGCTGGGACCCTGAGTGGGGCTGGGACGGGGGACAAGCGTGGCCTTGCCCCCCCCCCCCAGTTGGTTGTCACAGGCACATGCAGCCTGCGTGGAGGCAGCAGGCCCAGAGAGGTGAGTACCCTGTCCCAGATCACACAGCTGGCCAGTCTCGGGGCTGGGATCAAAACCCAGGGCAGGCTGTTTCCAGAGGCCACACTCCTTCGCCTTTTTCTTACATTTTCAATAGTAATGAAATATTTTTTTAAAAGAGGCTAATTTGAGGAAAACTCCTGTGCCCTCCCTGCCACACTGAATAAACCTGCCCTCTCTTGTAGCTTTCCACCCATGTTCTGAGAGCAGGTGGAGTGGGGTGAGGGATGAGGGACAGGAGGCTGGGCCCCAGGAGAGGCAGACCCAACAGTTCCAGGAGGCCCCAAGAAGCCAAGCGGGGCTGGGTGGGGTAGGGAGGGAGGCTGCCACAGCCCATGGCTCTGCAGGCCAAAATAGCACAAGGGGAAGTGGGCAGTTTTCATATGAACAAGGTTGCAACAGTCGGCTGTGGGAAAGCCCTCAGGGCTGGGCGGCTTGGGCCTCAGCATCCGAACCTCCCGCCTGGAAAGGCCCTTGGAGGTGGTACTGCCCACTCTCTTAGCACTCAACATACTGTAGATGGGGAAACTGAGGCCCACTAGGGCTGCAGGGCAGGCTGGGGGTGGGGGTGGAGTGAGAAGTCCCAGTCGGAGCCCCGGGAAGGCTTTAGTCACTGGGCTCCGCTCTGGGGTCCTTTTCGTTTTCCCAAATAACCTTGGCCTTCAGATAAGACCAGGTAAGATGCTGCTGTTGGAGAATCTCAATGCTCAGTGACTCTGCAGGGCCTGGGCAGCCCCAGTCCCAGGGCAGAGGCCGGGGACTGGTGAGGGCCAGGGCCACCTGTTGACAGAGCCTGGGCCCAGGGAGCTCCTCAGGGCCTCTGGCCTTTTGGGACCCCAGAGGAAAGCTGGCAGGTCAGGCTAGGGACTGGGGGGAGCGACGGGGCAGACGCTGCCTTCTGGCCTGGGGCAGGACATGGGCATGCTTTCCAGCAGAGTCTCACCCACTCTCCCACAGCCCCGTGTCTGGGATGTTACTGTTCCACTTTACAGATAAAGAAACCTCGGCTCGTGGGCATGGACTGGGGAACCACTGTCCTGACCCCTTACCGGTCTCTGGAATGATGGGACCACCCTGGGGCTTCCTAGGACTGCAGGCTGGGCTGGGGACAGTGAGGGCAGAAAAGTGGCTGAAGCTCCAGAAACAGGCTGCCCCTCTGAGCACTGCAGGGTCCAGGGTGAAGGCTCCCTTGTCAGGGGTGCCAGGGCAGGGCTGGGGCCAAAGGAGGGGGTGCCAGGTGTCCTGACGTCTTCCCACTCTATCCAGTGGGCTGCCAAGGGCTCCTGCTAGGCCAGTGAGAACACCCCAACCCCCATGGGGTGTTGGGGGCCTGGTGCAGACTCAGGACCCCTGCCCTCAGAGTCAGGCTCCAGGCACTCCTAGGAGAGGCTTACCTGAGAGTTGGGAACTCTTCACTGCGGCCACCTCATCTTGAGCCCACACACCTACCGGAGCCGACAGCAACGCCACTGACACTTGCGGGCAGCAGGCAAGGCGGCGGGCTTCCTGTCAGCCACTGAATCATCCCTCACACATCCGCTGCCCTGCCGGACAGGCTCTGCTGTGAACAGAGACAGACACACACGCATGCGTGCACGAGAGAGAGAGAGAGAGGGAGAGAGAGAAGGAGAGAGATTGAGACAAACAGATGCAGAGAACAGAAAGGCACACACACACACACACACACACACTGAACACACACACACAGGTCACACGGAGGGTGAGACACACACAGGGCAGGGAGAAAGAATGCAATGGGAGCTTTCACAGGGACACACACAGGCAACAAGAGAGTAGGAAACACGGAGGAGCACACACTAAGGAACACACAAATGCACACCAACACTGAAAACACACGAGCACACACAGAAACCCAGAGACACAGGGAATCAGAGAGCGAGAGACAGAGAAGAGGAACAGGAGCATGAGAATGAGAAAGAGAAGCACACAGCAGACACAGACCTGCAGAGAGGGACGGGCAAGACTGAGCCTGGGGTCAACCGACACTCAGGCTCAGCGAGACAGACACAGGAAGACAGAGGGAGACAGAGAGAGACCCACAGGCCGGCAGAGACACAGAGCAGGAGAGCCAGAGCCGGGTACTTGGAGAGCGAGGGTCCCAAGAATGAGGCAGGCAGTACGCACAGAGAGAACACGGGACCTGGGCGGATGGAGAAGGCAGAACTAGTAACGGCTGGAGACAAGGACCGCTGATGGAGGAGCAGACAGTCGCAGGCATTGGGGGAGCAGGACAGGCAGCCACGCTGCGGGACAGAAGGAAGGACAATCATGACCCCTCTAGTCCTGGGAGCCACGCCTCTTCATCCCCATTTTCCAGACGGGGCTCATGGAGGTGCAGAACAGGGCGAGGGCACTGCCCGCCTCTGACGGCTGCCGCCCCCGCACCAGCCCTTTGCTGAGCTGTGGGAGGCGTGATGGGAGGTCTGGAGAGCACCCGCTCACTGGGAGATCGGTAGCCGCAAGTACCCTCCAGGGTTCACGCTGCTGGTCATCAGTAACTTGTCAAAGGCCATGGGACTGTCAGTGGCATTCATCTGCTGGAGATCCCAGGGAAGCCCCTGAGGGTACCCTAACACCCCCTCAATCCAGCCCTTCAGAGCCTGATCTCCCCAGCTCTAGGCCTGGGGCAGGATGTCTCTGTGGGTCCAGGGTGGGGTCAGGGGGATGGCCAAAAACTGCAGCCAAGGCCCAGCCAGGGATGGCGAGGGGCCAAGTGCAGACAGGAGGCTCAGTCACAACTGAAACAGGAACCAAGGGTGGGCTGGGCCTGCTGCTGACACCCTGTGGAGGAGAAGAGCAGTGCAGGGACCAGAGCTTGTTCTGGTTCCCGTGGACCCTCAGTGCTAGGACCTTCTCCCCATCCCGGTGCAGGTGGGACTAGAACCAAAACTAACCTCATGTGACTCCCAAGCTGATGATAGTGCAATCACACCACCACATTCCCTTATGTCATGGGGCGAGGCCACATTTATGTTAGTTTCTTACACAGGCAAGAACACCATGGCTCACACATGCTAACTGAATTTGAACCCAGGCCTCCAAAGCATCCAAAGCCCATTGTCTTTCCACCACTGGAGTACAAGGACATCAGTGGGTAAAACCCTGGGTAAAAGCCAACAGCCATCCTCTCTTGGTTGCCTGCCTAGCTCCTCCTCACACAACTGGGATGAGCCTGCGTGAGTTTCCACCCACGCCCGGACCATGTACCTCACAGTGGCTTCCTGCCTGCAGAGATGTCAGAAGCTCCAACACACGTAATGGGAATGAACTTCTGCTCTACATCCCTGGTCTGTCCGGGTCTTAATAATGGCAGGTGCTGGAGAAGTAACCTTGGACCTCGACAGTCTCCAGGCCCAACCACAGTGTGACCAGGAGCCCTCTCGGACCCTCTGTGAGCCCACTTTCCACCTACAAAAACGGGCCTGTCAGCCCAAAGACCTCTTTTTGGACCTGGGTCGACCTTGCCCCCTTTCTAGGCACTTCTCAAATCCCTCCAAGTTCTATTTTATTTATAAACCATTCACTTGTGGCCTTGGCTGGTGTGGTTCAGTGGATTGAGTGCCACCCTGAAAGCCAAAGGGTTGCTGGTTTGATCACCAGTCAGCGCACATGCCTGGGTTGTGGGCCAGGTCCCCAGTAGGGGGTGTATGAGAGGCAACCGCACACTGATGTTTCTCTCCCTCCCTTCCCTTTTAAAAATAAAAATAAATAAAATCTTAAAATAAAACAAACCCATTCACTTGTGAATTAGAAAATAGTTTAAAAAAACTACACAGTTTATGTCCTGTTGTATAAATTCTAGTGGACTTAGTTTTTTATTTTTTACAATTCAATGGGCTTGTGTACATTATATATAACATAAAATTTACCATTTTAACCACTTTAAGTATGCAATTCAGTAGCATTAATTATACTCACAATGTTGTACAACCATAACTAGTTCCAAAACTTTATTACTCCAAGCAGGGTTATTTGGCTTTTTAAAAAAACTATTTTTAGAGAGGGGAAGGGGAGAAAGGGAAAAAAACACTATGCGGTTGCCTCTCATGCACCCCCCGCTGCAGACCCAGCCCACAACCCAGGCCATGTGCCCTGATTGGGAACTGAACCGATAACCCCTGGGTTCGCAGGCTGGCACTCAATCCACTGAGCCGCACCAGCCGGGGCCTAGTTAGCTTTTTAGTTCACAGCTGATGAAGTTGTGCGCACACTTGTAATAGCAGCAAAATGCCTAGGCAGTAATGCAACAGCTCTAAGAACTCTGAACAGTGCCAAGGATGAGAACCTCCTGGGGTCACACATCCTTCAAAGACCAATAGGAAGCTAAGGATTTTCTTCAGGAAAAATGCGTCTTGAGAAGTGCACACATTCTAGAAGCTCCTGGAACCCACTGTGAAGTTGTCTGCCTGCCACCCCCAAGTCTCAAGATGCAAATGGACATTACTCCCACCTGTCGCGCCCAGCCATGTATATTTCTCTCTGCTCATTAACTCACTACTCAGTGGAACCTAGATTATTCCATTGTTCTGCCTCACCCTACCTAAGTAACTGCTTTTTAAAAGATTTTGCTGTTTCTGAAGTTTTTAATGTATTTTTTTAAAGTATCATGCTGTCTGTAAGCATTTGGGACTATTACCATCACCAAGACCATCCCCACCTTGTGAGTGGCAGTGGTTCATTCCTTTAGACTTCTGTACAACTTCCCATCATCTGAATACAGGTTCTGGATATATTATAGCTGGGAGGGGACCCACCAGGCACGGAGTACGGGGACGTTCAGTTTCCAAGTTCATTCTGAAAGCAGCTACACTCAATGACACCTTCCTATGTGAGACACTGAACCCCACAAACTCTCCAGTGCCGGTTTTCCAGGCACGCTGACCTGCCGTTTGAATGGGTGTGAAATACTTTATTTCTTTAGTCTTTACAATTCCTTGATTGCTAATGAGACTGAACATTTTTCTGCCGTATTTCCTATTCTGTGAAATACCTTTTAATGTATTTTATTTAGTTGTTTTACCAGCTTGCAGAATTCTTCATATATCCTTCATCTTTTTTTTTTTTTGTTTATAATGTATCTTTTCCCTTTTTGTTTTGATAAAGTACTTTAACTGAAACTCTGGACTACCTACAAAGCTGCTCTCATCCCCCTCCCTCTCAATCCCACTTAGGAAGATTAAGCTTGTAGGGCAGTCAGTAATGACTTTAGCACCGTACCTGGTCTCCCACAATGAACGGAGACCAGGTACGGGGAGATTCTGTCTGCTGTCCCAACCGAACACCGAAGAGCCTGCTGCTGTGAAAGTCTGCTTTTTCATTTGTATATTTAATATTTTGCAGTTAGAGAGTGGTTACAGGTGGGGGAAGAGATTAGGAAGTTATAATTAAATATGTAGTCTTCGTATTTTGATTCATTTTCATGACAAAAGTATCGCTGAAGTTAGACTTTAAGATACTGGATATATTTATACGCCTGTTAACCTCACACAAACACAAGAGTAACTCGAACATCTCAACGTTATAAAACATTGGCCAAGAAAACACAGAAGATGGAGTGAAGCTCCTCACAGAAAAAGGGCCCTCATGGCCAGGCGCAGGTCAGCCACTCGTGTCAACGTGAGGAGCCCAGCTGAGCGAGCCGCCGGCCCTCTGTGCAGATGTTAGGGCAGCCCCGGTGACGGCCGCTTGCCACACACTCCATGGCCGGCTGTCTCGTCCAGAAGATCCTTCAGGAAATCTGAGGTGTGACACCCCTGTCCTGTAAGAGCACAGGTGAGAGGTCCCACTGGGCACACAGCAAGAAGTAGCTGGGCAGAACACGGGCTGCCTACCCCCTTCTCCAGCAGATCAAGGAGCCCCATGGACAGCCCTGGGCCCTGTCAGGTCCTGCTGCAGTGGACATTCCAGAGTGAACCTTGTCACAGAGGCAGTGACCCTGCATGACCTCCACAGCCATCTGGAATTGGAGAAGGGGACTGAGGGGAAAGAACAAAATGTATGGAAAGTACAACTTGTGAAAAGAGCAGATCCTAAGGCTGTTTAAAAACCAAACAGGCACCGGAATCTCTGGAGGCTGCAGAACACACTGTAAAGAAATGCTATTTCTAGTGAGCTTCAAGCTTGAATGGCTTTCCGTTGAAGTTAATTAGCTCTTCTTGTTCTAGACTTGATCTCTACCAAGTAATCTCCTTCACTGAGAAAACCAGGCAATTCCTAAAAACCGCAAGTTGAAAGTCCAACACCTCCCTCCTCTACTCAGTGCTCCTCCCGAATTCTTCCCTCTGACTTCCCTGAAGGAACAATACCGGAGCCCTGACAGGAAACCCAGGCTTCTGTCTGCTGTGGAAACAATTCCTTTCCTAGGGCCTAGAGAAGTAATTTGGCCTCTGGCAAAATGGATTGGAGTTAAGAACATGCTTAGAAACCGGAGCCACTTATTAATAATAAAGGGGCCTCATTTGTAACTTCATTAAATTTTCTCTGAAGCCAGATCAATAGTAGAGAGAAATCAAGCATAAACTCTTAAACTTGTCTCTGGACCACTCACATAGTAGGTGCAAATGTTCATGAAAACGACACTATTTATTTAGGTGCTTCTTTGGGGAAAGACACACCCTCATTTCTTAATCCAGTTACTTATGGATGGGAGGCAGATACTAAAATGCTTTCTGTACTGTTCAGTATTACACCCTAAGGGGACAGGTGCTTATGGGATGCCACCATTGTGAAGTCCCAGCAGCACAGGAGGGGAGGCAGAAAGACAGCTGCACAGGAGTTTCCTTTCAATTATAATTCCCTCTGAATTCCTGGCAAACCTGGCTGACTGGTACAAGGGCCTTTACATTCCACAGGCCCTTCAAAGTTGGAATCTAAAAGGATCTTCAGAAAGAAGACCCACAGAGTTGGATTTCAAGCCTCTGGCCACAGGGTGTCTCCCCCTTCAAGAAAATACCAGTAGGTATCAAGTCCTCTCCTCCATGCCCTTGGCTGGGGCGTAGTTGAAGTGAACAGACTCATGCACTCCCTCCCCAAGCTTATTTCTCTAGATCAAGCAGCAATCAAGGCTCCCGCCTCAAGGAAGGGAATTCTGCAGGGTGCCAGGCCCTCTACCTCTCTCCTGCGCCAGCCAGGTGGGTCCCAGACAGCTTGAAGCTCTGCACCTTGCCCACGGTCATAAAACCACCAAACAACACAGCAGTGCCTCCCTGAACATGATCTACTTGCCACAGAGTAGCACCCAACACTGTCATGAAGGGCTCCCAGAATTTCTTCTAAAAACAAGCAGTTAAAAAAAGCAGGTATCTGTTGCACAAATAATTGATTTTTTCTGTATTGGGGAAAAAAGTCCCTTGGTCCAACCAAAAACTACAGCTACACCATTATATAAGGTTTCTATGTGCTAGGAGAACTGTATTTTTTAGGCAATGAAGAGGAAAAAAGTTGGCACCCCATTTTTAATCATCACTAATTCCTTTTAAGATAACCTCACTAATCCTGAAACTTCAAAAAGATGCTTTTCTCACTTAAATTGCAGTGTCTACTAAATTTGCATACCACTTTCCGAATTTAAAATCGCTCATTTCATGAAGGTAAAAATAACTCGAAAATAAAGACAAGCATTAAATATTACGTAAGGTTTTCTTTTATTTAAAAGATCATTCACAAAATACCATATCCATAGATTTACTTTCTGTCATATAGTTGAATGTGTTAAGTGTTTGGAATTCCATTCTTACATTTAAAAGTCAACTGGATTGCCCAGAAGTTTAAATGAATTTGTTTTGTTCTTAGTCTTTTCCACATTGAAGGTATAAGTAGGCCGTCTGAAAGCATCAGGTTTGATTACAACCACACAATGCATGTCTTTCCTAAGTTAAGCACTGGTGTTACACAAATGGTTCTTATTCCAGAAGCAAAGATGACAGGTGGAAGGAGAGAAGGGAGAGTTCTGTAAATTGCTGAGCCCTCGTGACAAGGACAGAGTAAGAGGAGCCAAGGATGCCAGCCAGTGATGAACTCCTGTCTCAGCACACTGTGCTTCGTGGGCCGGGACACCCCCGGCCCTCCAGCCATGCTGCTGGGGGTCTCTTTTCTCCAGGGCTCCAGCTGCTGGCTGCCCCCAAACTGCTCCGAAGGAAACAGCTGGGACCCAGGTGCTAAGGGATTTAAGCTGTCCACACGTGGGCCTTCAAGATCAAAAGCTACCGCCTAGCCCCCAGCCCCATGGACATGCTGCACAGGGTATGTGGGAACAATAAACTTGGTCCCAAAGATGAGACCCAGCAACTTATGGCCACCTACCAATTATTTTAAGGTTCTTGATAGCGCTGCATAGTAAAATTCTCAATTCATCAAGTGAAACAGTAAAGTGCCAGATTCTAGGCCCATTTTCATTATAAAATTAAGGGATGGTGGGAAGCACAGTATCTTATTGTTATATAGGAAACAGATAAACGCAAGGGAGACACGGAACACACAGATAATGGGGACTTGGAAAAAGCAGTGTCTACACTATACAGTTAGCCCAGCACAGCTTCATCGCCACCACCCTCACCCCCAACCTTCAGGCCCCCACAGCACCTGTGCCCAGCAGAGAGGAAACAAGCCGCAGGCAGCTCACTACAGCCAGCAGCCAGAGGAGCCTCGGCGCAGCTGGTGAAGGAGGGAACCAGTTCGGACAGTGTTGAAAGCAGTAATAAATGCGTGGACACGGTAGTGCATTCAACTGATCTCCCATGTAAACTCCCTACCGACATTTTGCATCAGCCTTTAGGTATCACTGTTTGAAATTTGAGCCAAATATATTCTGCTCTAATAATCCATTCGGAGAGGGGGCAATAAAGACAGGACTACTTATAAATAGGATGGAAGGAATTTGAAAACAAGGTGCCTCAAAATCTGTATGTCAATCAAGGCTGAATAAAAATAAGACATATCCACTTTGTGACTTTTTTTTTGGGGGGGGGGAAGCCACAGAAATACAGAACTCCACATGCAGGTCAGAAGCACTGAGAAAATCAAAGGGAGTGACTGGAGTCTGGCCAGTGTGTTTAAAGAAAGAAGAGAAAGCAAAGCACAAAAATGAAGCAGCACCTATACCCAGAGACCTCCCACACGGTGGCTGCCTTTGTCCCTCTAGAGAAACTCATGTGCTGGAAGGAAACAAGGAGCAAGAAGGAAAAAACACACAAGGAAAATGGGGGAAGGAGTGGCAGGAAAAAAAAATGCACGAAACAGGCACTAGATACAGCAAAGCCAAGAATGTACTAAAAACCACTTGTTAACTGCTGACATGCACTCAAAAGCTCTGTTTCCTTTGTAAGAAAGGAGGACAAAGGTCAGGCGCAGGAATGGTAACTGTAGGACTGCCAGTCCAGGGGGCTAGCCAGGCTGCGGTCTCGCTCTGAGTGCCCCTACACCCCATTCCCTCCCAACCGCAAGCTCATTCTTGCTCCTTGTGAACAACTTCCTCTCTGGGCCGGGCTCCCCCGAAGATAGCGGAGTTGGGATTGGCTACTTGATTGAGGGGTGTTGCAACTGTTCGAGGTTTAAGCTGGAGCCGTGGTCTCTGTGCTCTTTCCTCTGGGGGAGGGAAAAACAAGGTTTTTAAAGAATGGTTCCTATTCCCTGCTGGGCAAAATGAGCAGACTGATGCTGATCCCTACAGCCCAGCCCAATTTCTAAAACTCAACAGCCTTGAAAAAATACTCCACCCCTAGATAGAGCAACAGCGGTACACTTACTATTTAAGACTAAGGGTGGTGTCCATGGCCTAAGAAGATATTATGAAAAGGTACCCTCCATCTACAAGTTGTCGCCATACCTTCTGTGGGTTCTCTGAAATCCATGTTGGACCCTCGAAGGGGAGGGCCATCTCTGAAACGGCTCCCCATTGGAGGGCCTGTTCGCCGGTCCCCTGGACGACTCCCTCCCCTGCCTCCTAAGAAGTCGTCCCTGAAACCTGAAGAAAAAAGATGACACTGAATTACTTTTTAAACTGTCTCAAAGTAGATATTATCTTGAGTAGACTGTTTCTGACTTCAAAATGTTAAGTTCTTTAGTTTGTCCAGCGTCTGAAGTTCTTCTAAAATACAGTGCATTGAAAATGAGTTCAAATGTGAATCTGCTTGGTAATTTCAATGCTAACAGACTTTTTAAATAAAAAAGAATCTTAGGAGAGAAAAATAAAATAAGCTGCTTTAATTCTTAGCTTGCAGTAAAAGTGAAAAACAACATGAGGCTATATTCTAATATGGTTTAAAACAATATGAAAAGTCCTCAAAGCACATTTCATTGATTTCTATTATAAATCTATAGTTATTAAGAAGATAAACCTGAAACTTAAAAGTTACAATTTAGAATGCAAAATCACAAGAAAAAACTAGATACAAAGACAAAATAAAAATACAAAGTCACCTCTGGGTGACTCCCCATTTTCCCTGTTCCTGCTGCGTTTCAGCGTGGATCACTCTAAAAGCAAAGCACCTGTGAGGTAAACAAAGCAGTTATGCGAGTTAGGCCCACTCCCTAAGGGGTGTGCTGAAGAGAGCGGAGCACTCACACCCAACCTTATCTCACCTCCTCTGGCTGCAGTGGGGTTTTCTCCATTCATTTCTGTATCTGCTAAAACAATTACCAACAGAAGTAAAATGCATCTCCATTTATAAGTGTTAAGAGTAAGTTATGCCCTGGCTGGTGTAGTTCAGTGGATTGAGAGCTGGGCGGTGAACCAAAAGGTCGCTGGTTCAATTCCCAGTCAGGGCACAAGCCTGGGTTGTAGGCCAAGTTCCCAGTAGGCAACCAATCCATGTTTCTCTGGCACATCGATGTCTCTCTCACTCTCTTTCTCCCTCCCTTCCCCTCTCTCTAAAAATTAAGTCACAGTTGTCATCAGTGTGCAGAATAGAGTATTTTCTCAATGGACTTTGAGAAGCTTAGGCTTCAGTTCTGTATTTAAGTTAAAGTCCTTCAGTTACGGGGGTTTAAGCTAAGTAACCTTTTAATAGTATAGCCTACTAAAACTAAAGTTAACTCCAGTAAAAATATAGGAAATAAGATTGTAATTAAACAAATGTGCTTGATCTCCTTGTTCATGCTCCCAAAGCTGACTCTTTTTCTCTAAGAATGGTGCCAATGCTCAAGGTTTTGCAGGAATGAATCTTTAAGAGACCCGAGCCTGAGGCATATTCTTCTTCTAGAGAGAGGTGATACTCATTATCCAAAGATTTCATTTTTGCAAATTTTACCTACTTGCTAAAATTTACTTGTAAGCCCCAAATCAACACTTTCTGTGCTTTTTCTGCCACCTGGACACACACAGAGCAGTTAAAGATTGGGTCGCCTGAAGCACAGGTTCTCAGCTGAGGCAATACCCTGCCTTGTTTCAGTTCATAATGTAAACAGACCCTTTTATGATCTGATTAGTGCTAGGGTGTTTTTTTTTTGCTCTTGTATTTTTTTTGTTGGTGATTTCTGTTTAAAATAGCCCCCAAACAGTGCTGAAGAGCTTGTAGTATTCCCTAAGCACAAGAAAGCCGTGATGTGTCTTAGGAAGAAAGTATCCGTTTGATAAGCTTCATTCAGGGCAGAGTTACAATGCTGCTGGCTGTGTGTTCAATGTTAATGAATCAACAATGCATAGTAAATGAGGTGTCTTTAAACAGAAACACATATAAGGCAAGTTTGTGTTGACCAGTTGGTTGACAAAATGCAGTGATCAGAGGCTGGAAGGATCCTGCCCCTGGGGGTAGTGGATCAGCACCTGCTGGTTCGGTGCTCTCGGTGACTCTCCAGAACCCACCCTATCTGTGATGGTGGCGCTTTTCCTGTTCTTTAAGGGTGGCAAGGGTTTTGGAAATATATCAAGTTATTTAAAAACCCAGTTCAGAGGCTGAGTTGAACAATACCAATTTTAACAAAAGAAGCAAAAAACAAAAACAAACCAACAAAACAAACAAACAAACAAACAACAATTCTAAAAGGATTTAGACCAAACAGGAACACTGCTCTGGGGGAAGACACATTGGGATGCATACAGTCAAGTGTAAGATTCTTCAGTCTTTGAACCTGACATTCCCCAAACCAATCTAAACTGTGATGTGTACCTTTCCACTGAGTATGAAAATTACTTTCTCTTAATGAGGTTTAAGTAATTTTTGCTGCCAGTTCAGCAAAAATCCATCAGCTCACACCCACACTGACAAGGCAGATAAACACAACTGTTACTGTGTCCACACGACGAGGACAAGTATATAAGAAAAACCAAGTACATCATCATTGACAGCTTCGTTTCAAAATATGGTAAGAGCAGTGGGAAGATTGTGAGAGAAAAGCAAGGCTAATATTAACAAAGATCTTCTAATCAATTTGATGAGATTTCTAGGAGATACACTATTCATAAGAATATTCTGAGTTTTCTTTACAAAGTTTAGTTTAACACACTGGCTATTTCTAGTGGTGGAACTTTTAAATTTTTACTTGCTCTTTAGTAATGCTTGATAAATCTTTTACAAGTATGTACCATTAAAAAATAGCATCATTTTTTTAAAGAGTAAAAGAGATCCATTTTCATAAATAACGTATACACGTAGGCATTACTCTACCAGGTGGGCACTTCACCAAAACACTGCAGTTCATAGTGACCCTGGTGGGTGGCAAGGTCGTTTCTCTGGCTGTGTTCACTGTATGTCTCTGCTTTGGAGTAAAAGCACAAGCTAAGTCAATAGCAGAAAGGCATTAGTTACTTAACTTCCACAGTTCCAGAGCTATGAGCTCACTGTGCTATTCCCAAACTACCAGGAAACGCACAACTGGCAGGTCAAAGGCCACCGCTTATCAAGCCACTGACTGCTGTACCTGGACCGGCCTTGAGAAGACATCTGCTGCGTGTTTCAATCAGAGATTAGCTTATACATAAAATTACAGGTTTACTGGATTATACTGTACTTTTATGAATAAGCTCATTTCTGACTGGCTATGAAACTTTTAAAAATTAAATTACTCAAAAGATATAAACTGTCATCTGTTTAGCTAAAGCAGTACTGGAAATAAATTTTAAAACTTTTTAAGACTCACGAGACATTCTGCACCAGTTTCTCCATACTTACCCGTTACTTTATATTGAGTTTGGTTTGGATGGGGGCAAAAGGTGACAGGGTGGGTGTGCTGATGTTCTCATATGTTGGAGAATACGGAAATAACCAAGTTCATAGGAAAGAAAACCCTTTAAAAAATTTCCTACCTTTCTGTTATAATTGACAGGTTTATTACATATATGAATTACTTAAAAAAAAAAAAAGAGTAATTAAGATGCAGAAACGTTTAAGAGATCTTTCAGAGCAGAGGGCACAGTGGCCTCTTGAGTTGAGCCAAGGAAGCCCCTACTGGCCTGCCTCAGTCAGTGAGAAAAGGACAGGCAGAGCGTGTCACATCCATCACGAAGGGATGAGTCCCTCACCTCTCAGGAAGAAACAGGTCACCAGACTCTTACCGTCTCAGAGGGAGCCACCAGAAATCACAGTCACAAGGCTTTTTCTACATTTCTAGAACCTCCATACTATTTCTAGAAGTAACTGTATTTCTATGTGTGCCATACACACAAGAGCCGCCAAGGAGCTTCCTCGGGCCAGACCCTGAGAAAAAACTGCTGCACGCCTGGGTACCTTTTGGGAAAGTTTCATTTGTCAAAGAAACTAAAGAAGTAGCCCAGCCAGGCTGGCTACTCACAGGAAAGGCACAATAGCGCCAAGGCCATTGAAAAAGGGTAAGTGGTGATACTTTAAATACTGATACCGGAATTGAAGTCATCCCGGGACTCCCATCCACCTCTAGATTCTCGAGAGCCACCCATTCCTGAGGATACACAAAAAAGAGCAAAGTTGAGGTTGGATCATTACCTTGCTGCACAAACATGGAAAATTCACTGGGTCGATGTACAACTTGTGATGGGAAGTTCAACAGAATTAGAGTTTTTGCTGCCAACAGGAAAAATAAAAACAACCCCAGGCTTGCAGAAGCACCATCCATTCTAAGATTTTATTTTATAAAAAGCTCACAAAAACCTATCGCACCTACAAGACAGAATTCTACCAGTAACCTTCCAGAGTTGCAGCCAGTAAGTTTTATGTTCAGTTTTAGAAGAACCAATCACCTCTGTCATCTGGTCCACCTTTCCTGAATCCAAAGCCACCTTTATCTTGTTTTCTGCCTTCTGCAATGTCCACACGAAGTGACCGATCACCCAACAGCTAATAGTAAGGGGAAAACAGTGTCAGTATTTGCAAGAAAAAAGCCCAACTACTAACATGACAGAGAAAACGTGGACATACTTACTGCACCATCGTATGTCAAGGCTTCCTTAAGGGAATCCACCTCGTCAAATTCTACATAGCAGAATCCTGTAAGAGAAAATGAACTCCATTTCCTCAAGAAATTATGGGTCAAAAATACAGTGGGTTCCCTATTCGCACAACTTGCCCACATTGGAACTACCACTTTTGCTGCATCTAGATGACTGCAGACTAGTAGATTCTGAAAGAACAGGTTTTGCTTTTCAGTAAGTAGAACTTGATTGGTATTCCTCCCTCTCAGTTATGTTTTACCAGAAAGTGCTAACCAAACAGGCACTAAAATAGCAGCTGTGTTTTTATAAAACTTTCTTCTCGTGTGTTTTAACCATAATATTAAAACCTTTCTTGGATCACTGCAGAGTTGTTGGTTCTGGTTTCTGAATGACTTTAACATAATCTAATTGAGGTTTTAGGACAGATCTCAAAGTCAGTAACGACACTTTCTGAAGGAGAAGCTGAAGGTGCCTATTACTACGAGGCGGTTGGTATAAAATCTGAGTAAGCATTTCCCTGTATGTGCAACGCTCTTGCCCACATGCTCCCAGAGTCTCCATCTGGGTTAGGAACTCTCCTTGCCCTAATATATTCGCACTGCACCATGTATTCCTCATGCCTGCCAGAGTATCCTCATCCTACGTGAAGATTATACTTTACTTTCAAAGCCCATGAGACTGCAAGTGCTTCGGAGGTCCGGGTCCAAACTTTTCCTGTTCACCACCTGCTCAGTTCAGTCCTTACACGAAGAATGCACTGCTTGGCTGGAGAATGTCCCCGGGTCTCCCCACCCCCACTTTATTCCCTACGTGGATTTAATGTTGTGAGGAATCGAGAAAACCACTCTGCAGTTCAAAGAGGCAACAACAGCCCAGTCACACACCTGACACCCTAGAGCTGCTGAAACCGAAGATGATCCTCTACGAAATGAAGTCTAAAACCTGCTGCTGCTACTCACTCAGCCCGAAGGTTGGCTTCATCCATCCATCTTGACTGTAAGTGTGAATTCCTAATGTTTGTTAGCAAGCAAACTCGGTGGGACTTACACAAGTTTAGTCAATACGTTTGTTTTTATTGTTTGATCACTTGGTAACAAAGCTTCAGGTTCTAAAGTCAAAAAGCTTTCAGAAAGATAAAAAATGCCACTACACACAGAACCACTCAGATGAACACCTTGTACCCTGCGCCAGGCACTTCACTGCTGGGCATATTTCCCCTCAGGCAACCCTGAAAGCTAGGTGATGATGTCATTCAATTCTTCATTCTTACTCCTTCTCTGCTCAATTGCCCTGAAGACACTAACCTATAGACACTATCTGAATTTTGAGCCAACCCTCTCCCAAACACATACCACATTTTTTGGACTGTAAGACGCACTTCCTTCCAAATTTGGGGGGAAAGTGGGGGTGCGTCTTATAGTCCGGAAGTAGTGTGCCTGGCTCGCTGTGGGTGGTGGTGCTGGAGTGGGTGTCACAGGTTATTAAATATTTTACCACATTTTTTGCTTCAAAATTTTTTTCCTACTCTAAAACCTAGGTGCATCTTACAGTCCTAAAAATACAGTACTCTGAAGTCACAAATGTATAGTGGTAACTTATTAGGTTATCTTTTGGATTTTATTATAAATAACTAAATTATAGGAAAACTACCAAGAAAAAAAGCACGAATTGGCTAAGGTGAAATATACCTGCATAGTCCTCAGATGTGAATGCTCACATCTATTCACTGCCCTCCACGTTAACGTTAACTCCTTCACTGTCACACAGGACTGCTATGTAAGTCAGGCAGACAGCCGGTTTACTTGGGTATGTGCCATGTATCTCTAGACGATGTGTAAAATATCTTCCCCCAAGCAGGCCTTTGAGTTAAAGTGCTATGTTTATTTCAGATATAATACTTGAACCCTAAGCAAACATTTAGAACACTTTCATAATTAAAGCCCTCTAGTTCACTAACACATTCTGGTTTAGACCCCCCCCTTTACAATAATGTACAATAAGAATGTCCCCCAAACTCACCTTTGAATTTGTCTGTGTCTTTGTCTCGGACTAGCCGTACACTCCTTATGCTGAGATCCTTAAAGATAGCATCTATGTCGCCCTGAACTGTATTAAAAGGTAGATTTCCTACGTATGCTGTGTAGGGGGGCTCTGTGGGCAGCTCCTTTTGGCTACGGGAACCATGACCACCAGCACTGCCGCGGGACCTGGGAAATGAAAGACAGAATTCACGTCTGCCCACGTGTTCCAGCCCCAGATCAGGGACAATGAAAATGCCTCCCAGCTAGCTATACCACCCAGGTGAAACACTCCCTTGATGTACCATATCTTTACCTGGAAATTATGAGTATTCCAAATATCATTTTATGAAAAAGGTACCTGTTTTTTAGTTACAGAAATGTCCACAGAATCATAGACTCTATGTAAACATATATTTCTCTGAAAAATCAAATCCAAATTTAACACGTGCTCCTAATGAGAAGTTCTCTCATATTCACACAGAATCAGCATCTGCAAAGTGTTTACTTCCTAAAACCTAAGCAAAATGCCTTCCCTCACACTCAATAATACTAATGCATGCATAAACGGACTGTTCAGAGTCACCGTGTTGAACTCAAGAGGAATTACCGAAGCTGCAAAAGTTTAATGCGTTAACAATACAATTGTTTCTTGCTATTATCTAGTTATGGATAATAACACTATAGAAATTTTAGATTTCATTTAGCAAGTACTGTGTATACACTACTCTCCATTATCCACACAATACTTCACTGGGCTCTCAAATACACATATGTGATATGTATTACTTATCCATCTAAACCTCAATGTCGTTTCCTCAGATTTAACAAGAGTGGTATACTTGTTCTTGGTCACAGAGCTAAAAAGTGGCAAAGGCAGGACCTTGATTATACTTCATCATTGCTAATTTGCAGAGGTTATCACAGTTTGAATCCCAGCTCTGCCACTTACTCGCCGTATGACCTAATAAGCTCATTTTCTCTAAGCATTTATTTGTGAAATTGGGTTAATATAAATTAACACCTTGAATTATTGAGAAATATCAAATATAAGGTGCTTCAACAAACATTGCCTAACAGACAATATGTATGTACAGAGTAACAAATAGTATTATCACTGCCACCTACAACCCGAGGTTAAAAATGTTTTACAGATAATTAAGTGGGACCATCCATCCAAGTCCACAGAATGTACAACACCAAGAGTGAACCTGAGCACAACTGGGCTTTGGGTGATAATGACGTCTCCAATGCAGAGGTTCACTGACTAGCGAACACACTACTACCCTGCAAGCAGGGGAGGCTGTGCACGTGCAAGGGCAGGCTGTATACGGCAATCTGCCATTTCTGTTCAGTTTGGCCATCAATCTAAAAGTGCTCTAAAAAATTCTATTTAAATGAATGAATGAATGAATGAACAAACGAACGACGAACGAACGGGAAGGGGAGCTAATAAATGTTGAAGGAGTCATCGCTACTCTGCAATGTGGTTAGCAGTAACCGATTTAGGCCAAGGCCCATCAACAGATGCCAAAACCACTGATAAGCTGTCTTCTGGGTATAAGATATTCACATAGTCTTAAATTATCACCCCATAGATTATTAATCTCAGGGGGGGAAAAGTTCTTTCTCAAATGGAAAAACCTGGCAGTCATCACCATAACCAGGTAATTGAACTTGGTACCACTAATAATGGAACAAGCTTACACTGTATTATATGCTTTCTATATTGGTCCACATTCTTCAAATATGTCAGGAAAGACAAAAAAGGCAGAGACTAATAATGAAATATGAAAACCAATGCTATGGAGCTGGCTGGTATGGCACAGTCCACTGAACATCAGCCTGTGAACCAAAAGGTCAGAGTTTTGATTCCCAGTCAGGGCACATGCCTGGGCTGGCGGCCAGGTCCCCAGTAGGGGGGTCACGTGAGAGGCACTGATCCATGTTTCTCTCCCTCTCTTCCCTCTTAAATAAAATCTTTATTAAAAAAAAAGATAAAAGTACCCCCACTGGTACGTGTGATGTTTGGATCCTGAAATAAACAGCTTTAAAAGAAAAGGCAGGTGGAGAAATTTGAATATGGCATATACAGATTTTTGTATCAATGTGAAATTTCTTACAAGTGCCAACTGGTATTGCAGTCAGTAGAATGTCCTGTTCTCAAGAGACTTAACGTAGTCAGGGGTGAAGTGTCAGGACAGCCAACGTTTACTGTATTTTCTTTCTTTCTTTTTAAAAGATTTTACTTATTTATTTTTAGAGAGAGAGGATGGGAAGGAGAGAGGGGGAGAAACATCAACATGTGGTTGCCTCTCATGTGACCCCCACTGGGGACCTGGCCCAAAACCCAGGCATGTGCCCTGACTGAGAATCGAACCAGCGACCCTTTGGTTTGGAGGCCCATGCTCAATCCACTGAGCTACACCAGCCAGGGCCATTTACTATATTTTCAAAGAGTTCAGCATGAAAGACATATAAGCATATATGTGCGTGTGTGTATAAACATACACGCACATATATATACACATAAGCATACATATATATAACAAATGTGAGACTTGTTAAAAATCTGTCAGAGCCCATTGTTATTCCTTCAATTTTACTGTAGATTTGAAAAATTTTCAAAATGTTTGCAGAACACAGAGAAAAAAATGAAAAGGGAGGTATTGTTTCTTTTCAAAGACATATTTAAAATAAATGAATCTTATCACCATAAAGATCTGCTCAAAATCATCCTTTTTGCAGGGGAAATATGGGTATTATTGGATAATGCTCTTGGATAATGCTCTTGGATAATGCTCCAACCAACTGAGCTGCCTGGCCAGGGCTCAATATTCTTTAAAGACAACATTTTTCTGAAGCAGAAGAACCAAGCCATGGTGTAATTCTTAGAGGGTAAAAAATTTAAGTTTAATGACTCAGAATTCTGTTACTTCCCAATAGGAAGTATTAAGTATTATCCTGCATTCTGTTGTAAGAACACCAGAAAAACAGGTTTATAAGTGAATTGTATCCCACTTCCCCATCTAAAGCTTAGCAAAATGTGACTCATTTCTGCATTTGTAACACTACTGATAGTACATAACACACTTATTACTATCTCAATAACCATAAAACCTAAATTATTTTCAGTAAGATACTCTTTGAAACTAGATATTGAATATATAACCATATGGAAAAAATGTTGCCCTGGCTGGCGTAGCTCAGTGGATTGAGTGCGGGCTGCGAACCAAAGCATCGCAGGTTCGATTCCCAGTCAGGGCACATGCCTGGGTTGCAGGCCACGGCCTCCAGCAACCCCACATTGATGTTTCTCTCTCTCTCTCTCCCTCCCTTCCCTCTCTAAAAATAAATAAATAAAATTAAAAAAAAAAAAAGATACATTAGAAAAAAATGTCAAAATGGAGAATAATAATAAACACTTTAAATTAATTCATGCAACATCCATTAAATATCTTGAGGGAAAACAGCCCCTGGCCTTCAAGCCCCTCATAATTGAGTAGTACCTAGAAAACACAAATAACTGTACGCATACATGCACGTTTGTGCACATGTGTACATATATAGTAAATTCTCATTTATTACTGATAGATTCTGTGACTTTAAGCAAAACAACACATAACAAAACCAATTTTACCATAGGCTAATGAATATAAACCAAGAGTTAAGTTCCTATAGCATCATGTCATTAAGAAACTGTGTTGAATTAAATGAAGTCGTTTGAGGACCTGTTGTACAATACATGTAAAAAGGCAAAAATCCACAATGTTTTTTTAAAAATTTAAGGTAAAGGGGAAGACAGATGACAAATTCCATGTGTGTGAATGATGCATCAGGAAAATGGAAGTAGGAAGTAGGAAGTAAAGGGTATATTAAATGCATATGAGAACTTACGGAGGGTGTTCTATGTAGAACTGAGGAGGTAAGGTCAGATGACCTTTGAGTACAGGGAACCAAGAGAGCTTTCGTAAGGACTACTGCTGCCTAGGTGAATGGTAGGAAGATGATGGGGGCACTAATAAGAATGTAACTGGCTAAAAATCCAGCTTTGGGAAGATAGAAGAATCCATTTCAAGAAAGCAGTATTTTTTTTTTAAGATTTTTAAAAAAAATTTTAGTTTTTAATTTATTTTTAGAGAGGGAAGGGAGGGAGAAAGAGAGAGAGAGAGAGAAACATCAATGTGCGGTTGCTGGAGGCTGTGGCCTGCAACCCAGGCATGTGCCCTGACTGGGAATCGAACCTGCGATGCTTTGGTTCGCAGCCCGTGCTCAATCCACTGAGCTACGCCAGCCAGGACAAGAAAGCAGTATTTTAAGAGCTAGAAATGTGGAAACACGCAAACTAATCCAAATCCAACAACTTGCTCATTTCACTCGAGTATCACAAAACCATCAGTGGCTTAACACTCTAGACCAGTGATTTTCAACTGGTGTGCCTCAAGAATTTTTAAAACATGCAATAACTGACTACTTATGGGCGTTGACCTCTTTTACTCAGGTTGTCAACAACAACAAAAAAGACAACCGCCCACAATACATGAAATCAAAATATCTATTTTTGCCCTGACCAGTGTGGCTCAGTTGATTGGGCGTCATTCTGCAAAGAAAAGGTTGCTGGTTCAATTCCTAGCCTGGGCTGTGTACAAGATGCAACCAATAGATGTTTCTCTCTCACATCGATGTTTCTCTCCCTTTCTCCCTCCTTTCCCTTCTCTGTAAAAAATAAATATTTTAGCCCTGGCTGGTGTGGTTCAGTGGACTGAGTGCCAGTCTGTGAACCAAAGGGTCACTGGTTTGATTCCCAGCCAAGGCACGTGCCCGGCGGGCAGGCCAGGTGCCCAGTTGGGGGAATGAAAGAGACAACCGATTGCTGTGTATCTCTTCAACATCTGTTTCCCTCCCTCCTCATCCCTCTAAAAATAAATAAATAAAATATTTAAAAAAATAGTTTAAAAACACCAATTTTGTGAGATCAGCAAAAAAAAAAATCTATTTTTTGGTGTGCTGAAGAATTTCAGTAATTAGTTTATGTGTGTCATGAGATAAAAAGGCTGCAAATTGCTGCTCTAACCACTTTCAAGAATTACTGAAGCAGGTCTAAATAATACCCTATCTGATGCAGTCAGTTTTACAGGATTTAAGCATTTTCAAGCTTTTCACTGAGCAGTGCACTGAAGATACTGCAGGGTGCCCCAAGTGGAGCCATCTAGGTAGACTTCCATTTATCTGCTCTAACATTTATGAAGCATCTAGTGTGCCAGCAACTGAATGACAAATCCCGGAGAGTGCACGTACACATAATGAAATACACATTCTGTTATCAACCAAATAAAAAAAATCCAGTGTCAGAAAATTATTTGAGCAAATATAAGCTTAGAGGGGGCTACTAACTAAACCAATAAGCTGTATTACATGAAAACACTTCCTAAAACAAGTTAAAAACAACAAAGACCCACTTGAGACCTTAGTTTGGTTCAGGACATCTTCCAAATCACCTCTGTACCTCAAGTTTCCTTGCCTATTTTAAATCTTTATTTTTAAAAGAAGTTTAAAATTGACCATAAAAATACTTCATAAATACTGATCACTTTATAAAAGTTTGATGAAACTTCTGCATGTTACAGGAAGACTAACCCGCTGGAAGTTACACTGCGCCTGCAGCAGCAGGGGGACTGCACTGCCAGCAGTAGATACCTGTAAACCGGAAAACAGATGACATAAACCGCAGGCCCAGGCAGACCCTCCTCCCCATTCAGAATGGACACCTGAAGGTCTGTGCAGCAAAGTCCCCAGCCACACCATTGCACCACTGAGCAATGATCCTCCTTGCTCATTATCCCTTCTTACTGTCCCTTGGGGGACAGTCCATTGCTTTTTAAAACAACATGCGACTCTCCTGACCAGTTGCTTGGGCAATGTCTGGCAACCCAAAAGGCTGCAGGTTAGAGTCCCAGTCAGGGCCCATGCCAGGGTTGTGGGTTCCTTCCCTAGTTAGGGTGTGTGCAAGAGGCAACAGATTGATGTTTCTCTCTCATATCTATGACTCTCTTCCTCTCTTTCTCCCTCCCTCCCTCCCTCCGGAATCAATAAAAGAAAAAAAAACTTAAATCCAAACAAAACAAGTGCCCTGGCTGGTGTGGCTCAGTGGACTGAGTGCCAGCCTCTGAACTGAAAGGCTGCTGGTTCACTTCCCAACCAGGGCACAAGCCTGGGTAGCGGACCAGGCCCCCAGTTGAGGGTATGTGAGAGGCAGTTGATCCTGGCCAAAAACAAAATACATGTGATAGTTAAGGTAACAAACTGCACCCTCAGAATTACAAAATCCAACTTTCAACTCCAAGTATGGCCAAAACATTTCAGACAAATCACTTCTCTTCACTCCCATCAACTAAGTATCTGAATGTCCATGAAGTATAGAATGCAGTATAACAAACCTAAACCTCAGTTTCTGCCCTCAAGGAGCTTAGAATTCAACTGAGGGGCGTGCCCAGGCATCTCGGAAGAGGAAATCCCACCAAGCGAAGCACTGCAGAAGATTCAGGAGACAGCAACGAGTGCCGTCACTGCCTAGTAGAACAGCAGGGACTTGAACTCTACTTTCCAGACAGGGAGAGCACTGAACTGTTAACAAGATGGCAACGTGTGAGTAAGCAAAGATATGAAGGACTGAAAGGAGGCTAAAGGGTGACCATAAGAAAAAAAATAAATAAATAAAGATTAGAAACTACTAGGGCTGGGCCCTGCCTGGTATGGCTCCTTTGGTTGGGTGTCATTCCACAGAGTGCCAGTTGATTCCCAGTCAGGGAACATGCCTGAGTTTCGAGTTCAGTCCCCCATCTGGGCGAGTGTGAGAAGCAATCAGTCGATGTTTCTCTCCCTCCCTCTCTGCCTTCCCCTCTCTCCAAAAACAACTAAATCTTTAAAAAAAATTATTATGGCTGGGATTAGATTCAGCAAACAGATAGATGAGAAAATTAAGTGCTTAAGACTTACTTCCAAAGTATTTATAAAAGTTAATAAAAATGGAGATATGCTAACTTCTGGAAAAAAATTTATAAAGATTTCTAGGTGAATTAAAAACTAACTATACACAACTTAAGTAAGCACTGTTGCTGCCAAGCTTAAAACTTCAAGACCAATGCTAAGAAACCAAGAAGTATTAACCCCTCTTTAGTATTTGGACCATTTTTACCTCTAGGTGATGACTGAGATAATCTCATTAGTGATAACAACCCTGTTCTTCATGTGTCACCCAGAAACACTTAATAGTGCATATCATTTGGCATGTAGAGCCCATATGAAATTACAGTAAGACTGTCGTTAGAAGAGTAAAATACAAGCAAGCAAACATTTTGAACCCAGTGAGCACGCTTACAAGAAAAAAAAAAGGATGGTCAAAATGTGTAACCTAGTTCCTAAACAATAACAAAAAAAAAAAAAAGATTAAGCTCTTAAAAGCCAAACCCTCATTTCATTCATACCACCTATTATTACCTTACATTAGTTACATATACTAATTATAATCACTGAACCAACGATGATGCATTAACTGAAGTTCAGTTTATTCAGATTTCCTTAGTTTTTACCGAGTGTCCTTTTTTCTGTTCCAAGATCCCACCAAAGACGCCACATGGATTTCAGTTGTAGCGTTTTAAAAAACTAGCTCAATGCAACTTGGATTAAGGTGCTTTACTTCCAAGCACATCTTCCTCTGAGTACATTCATTTTCCAAGGCCCTCGATCAGCACTCAATATTAAATCCCTTCATCTTGACAACTGTCACTTAGTATAGAATGTGCATGGAAGCTTATGAAAGTTTCTGGTAAGCACTGGGGGCAGGGCAATATCTATGGTGAATTCTTTGATGTACCCTATTTCAAGGAGCTCTTTTCTGCTGTGAATGAGATTCTAATAATTTAATCACATCTGTAAGATGAAAAGCCTTGCAGGAAAATGCAAAGTAGTTGTAAGGCAGATAAATTCAGTCTTGTACACTGCTTATCTCTAGAACTTTGTATGATCTGATACTTACCAGAGGTGGAAGCAATGAAGTCACAGGCCTAGCAACTACCTTAGCATTGCAAATGACTTCTCTCACTAATATGGGTATTCTTACTCAGGGGAAAAAAAAATCTGAATATACCAGAGGGTTCCACGTATTTATTTTTTTGAATTTAAATTTTTTCCTGTTTTAGCTATTTATTTGTAGAGTGAGGGGAAGGAAGGGAGAAAGAGAAGAGAAACAGTGATTGGTTGCCTCTCTCACACTCCCAACCAGGGACCCAGCCTGCAACCCAGGCATGTACCCTGACTGGGAATTGAAAGTGACCTTTTGGTTCACAAACCAGCACTCAATCCCCTGAGCCACACCAGCCAGGGCAGGGTTCCATGTATTTAGATAACATCCACAATTAGGTACACTTAAGTGTTTTTCAGAAAACTTTTTGGCTGTGACCAACACCAATAAATACACTTTACATCATGACTTAACAATGCATACATATATATGTGCTTGCACACTAACTATACAGATAAAAGCTTGCCCAATAGCACTAACTCAGTATGTGAGTTTTACTGAGTTAGTGTATATTTGTATTTCATCTTCAAAAATGCTGGTCAGGACCCAATAAATTAATTCCATCATCTATCAGTAGGACACAAAAGGCAGTCTGTAAGCCTTGTTTAACACCAGGGGGCTTTTGGTTTAAATACTCTTTTCGGGAATTTTTCTTACTAGGCAAAAAGCATTTATTATGATATATTAAAGTTTTGGATTCCCACACATTAATGAAAGCAAATAAATGAGTAATCAATTTACTGCATATGGGTTACTCAATCCAAAAGTCCCGGATTTTCCAAAGGAAATAAAATCTTAAATCTCAGATCTATTTAATGGTCCCCAGAGAATACTGCTACAAAAAAAACACTTGTGTTAAAGCTATGGTGTAAACTATTTCTATGGATTAGTTCTGAACTTTATAGGCCAAGAGTTCTTTTCCCCCTAAATTAGAATGCGTATTATTTGACTTGACATTCTACAAACCAGCTGCAATTAATTTTAAATGAAACTTCAGTTTTTCATTCAATGTTGTATTTCATATGATCAACAAATAAATTACAACTCTACAATTTATACTTTAAATTTTTCAATTATTTAGATAACTACAAAATGCTATAGAAAGACTACCATTTAAAACCTAGAGTTCAAGACATTCAGTGAGAGCTTTTTTCCTTTTTTAATTTTTTATTTATTGATTTGAGAGAAGGAGAGAGGGAACTGGAGAGTGAGAAAGAGACATCGATCTGTTGTTCCACTTACTTATGCACTTCATTAGTTGACTCTTGTACATGCCCCGACTGGGGATCGAACCTGCAACCTTAGCTTATTGCAGAGCCTTTTCTTCATGTAACATTTGAAAACCCAAAAATCTAAGTTACTCGTATTAAAAAAAAGTATTAAAATGAATATTTAACACTAACAATTATGTATGCCAATATCAAATTTATTTTAATTTATACGTACTTCACACATAATTACAAGAATTCAATGTATTAAAAGTACCTGGAAAAAAGCTATACATACTACCCCTTTACAAACAAATAGCTAAGAAAACTAGAGGAACCTATCAATTAAGATATTTGGAAGGCAGAAAAATCAAATGCAATGTACAAATTCTGTCTGGTCCTGACCCAAAAAGATCAGCTGCATATCGAAATATATGAGCCAAGCCCTGATCAGTGTGGCTCAGTTGGCTGGGTATCGTACTTCAGACAACGGTTTGCTGGTTCAGTCCCCAGATGAGGCGTGTACAAGATGCGTGTTTCTCTCCCCCTCTTCCCACCTATCTAATAAATAAGTAAAATCTATTTAGAACATGAACTATCAGAGAAATCTAAATATTTACTGGCCTGTTGTATTAAGTTTTCATATGTGATACTGCAGTCATTTTTTAGAGGTTATTTGTTTAACTTAATTAATTTACTTATTCATTTGCTTTAGAAGAGGAAGGGAAGGAGAAAGAGGAGAGAAACATCCACAAGCAAAACAGGGCTCCGACCAGGGGCTGAACCTGCAACCCAGGCACATGCCCACACCTGGAATTGAATCGGCGACCTTTTGCTTTTCGGGATGAAGGCCAACTAACTGAGTTACACTGGTTAGAACACCAAACTGAATTATTACTCATGGTTCACTTGTAGTATTTAAAGGAGAGAGAGAGAGAGAGAGAGCGCGCGCGCGAGTGCCAGGCTCAATAAAGAATGTCCTTAATAAAGCAGTAAAAATTATTAATTTTATTAAACTGTGACACATTTTTTATATCTAATATATGGAATGGGGATGAAGCACTTCTGCTGCTTACAGAAGTACCACGGTTACCCCCAGGAAAAGCCCCCATGTAAATGAGTTACAAGCTGAACTAGCTATTCTTTTTATGAAACTACATTTTTGCCTGAGAACCGACAAACTGGTCATTCAGATTTGGATATTTGGCAGACACTTTCTTGAAGTCAGCATGGTCTTGGCTGGGTGGCTCAGTTGGTTAGAGAACCTTCCCCATATGCCAGGGTTTCCGATTCACCCCCTGCTCAGGGCACATACAAAGAGCAACCAATGAAAATGCGTAAGTGGGTGGGACTAGAGATTGAATATTTCCCCCCTCTCCAAATAAAATAAACAAATACAGCAAGCCTGTCACTTCAAGGAAAACAACATAACAGTACTCGTGGCTGATGATAAAATGCAGGCTTTCAAGCCCCCCCCAACCCCGAAAAAGATTTTTAGAAAAGTTGTATTCATCAATGTAAACTTGACAGACTTCCAACACCTAAAGTTTTTTCAAATGAAATTAATGGGGAGAGTAATAAACATGACTTTTGATACTGTGTAATAAAATGTGTCAACATTTGGAAGATCTGCATACCTCAGCCTACTGATATCTCCCAAATGACCACTGTGTATCATGTCATTCAAAATATTAAGACAGACTGAAGGATTTTAATGTAACAGTATGAAAAGTCTATTGATAAAGTTTCAGATTATCAACTAACCTTTATGTCAACTACCACTTGTTGAGTTTTGGTATGATACAATAGCAATATAAGAATATCCACAATTACCTGAAAAGGCTATTAAAACCCTTTCTTTTCCAACTACTTATCTGTGCAAGGCTGGAGAGTACGGCATGTACCTTTGTTCCTACACCTATGTCAACTGAAACCTATCTCAGAAGCAGGTATGAGAAACCAGCTGTTTTCTATTAAGTCAGATATTCAAAAGACTCCAAAAATGCAAATGACCAATCACAGAACAATGTGTGCAGAACAAGAGAGACCAGAACATCTCCATCGACTCTATACTGGAGTAAAATGCTTAACTGGAGGTGTCTCATTTTCAATGGAGTATCAATATGTGGGAATACATCCAAAGGACCCATCAAAAAGAAGCTCAGAACTGCGGCATGGGGAAAACTTGAAAGAACCTAGGACACTCAATTGTAAAAGCCGACTTTGATGAAAAGATCAAGAGGCAGGCAGGCTCTCCAGCCCAACTCTCCCTTCAGTTTCTCAGGGGAAGCTGAAAACTGGAAGAAGGAATCTGACTTTGGACTGACCACCCCCCACTCCCTGCAAACATTCTGTTTTGGACGTTCTAAAGTTCTGGGAAGGCTAAAATTATACCAAGTCTTCCCAGAATACTGTTAATTTCAAAGAGAAATATTTAAAAAATATGCTAAAACACTTCTGAGAAACCCCAGAGGCATACGTATTAAACATTTCAACCATGAATTCTATAACTAACCAAGCAGGACCTTGTAGTCCAACAGTAGTGCATCTGACTCCAAATTCTGTAACAAACCAGTAATTTCGAAGAACGAATTACTTCGTACTCATTTTATAATACTTATGAACAGACTTCTCTTACTTGGATTTAAAAATAGAGCCAGTTAAGCAAAAACTTTCCCCGCTCTAACCACAAAGGAAGTATTTTAAGAATTAAAAAATAATAAACAAATAGCCACCAATAACTAAGCATTTTATGTACTATGCTAAACACTTTAGAGATATCTCATTTAATATTCCCTATGCAGAAGTTTTTATCTCACATGTAGGGGAAATGAGGCTCAGAGAGGTGAAGGACCTTGTTCTAGATCACACAGCTAATACATGGCTGAACTGACACTCATGCTCTGGACTGCCTGATTCTGAAGTAGGGCTTTTGCCTGAACTGTCTCCCAGACACTTCTTGATAAAACCAAGTATTTGTAATTGTTAACACTTCCCATAGAGGGTGATTTGGAATCATGCACTGGGCGACCGGGGAGTGAAGAGATGGATAACAATAAACCCAAACAACTTGCCATTTGAAAGGTAAACAGAATTTTATAATAAGCTTTTCAATACTTTTACAGATCCTGGTGTCAGTGAAAATAGCTATTGTTATTATACACTGCTTTCCTTCCAGTTTTAAGTTAAATTATGCTTAAAAACTTAGATGCCGCCCTGGCTGGTGTAGCTCAGTGGATTGAGCGCGGGCTGCGAACCAGGCATCGCAGGTTCGATTCCCAGTCAGGGCACATGCCTAGGTTGCAGGCCATGTCCCCCAGCAACCGCACATTGATGTTTCTCTCTCTCTCTCCCCCTCACTTCCCTCTCTAAAAATAAATAAATAAAATCTTAAAAAAAAAAAAAAAAAAAAAAAAAAAACTTAGATGCCAAGCTTAACTCCTACAAGACTCAAAAGCTTAGAATTCTAACCCCCTTAATTGGAAACTGATAAAGAATATTTTAAGTTTGGTAGTTTAATAAATTTTTAGCAAATACCATTCCAGCAACTCAATTCTTCTTTTTTTTTAACTCTCACCCTAGGACATTTTTTCTCACTGCTTTTGAGAGATGGGAATTGGGGGGGGGGGGGCGGAAACAGAGGACACTGCCTTCTCGTACCTGCCCTACCTGGGGACTGAACCTGGAATCTGAATTATGTGTCCTGACCTGGAAATGAACCTGCAACCTTGCGGTCTACTGGATGGCGACGCTCCAACCAACTGAACCCCACTGGCCAGGGCAGCAAACTCAATTCTCCCTAACTCAAGTTCCAACTCAATTTTCAGGATTGATGGTTTTAGGTTAAACACTCAAAAGGCTTTGCTGCAGCCAAGAATGTAAAATCAGTATTACTCTCCACTTTATCGACAATGGTAAATGAAAAACTGGAAACTCAGAACAATTTAGCAAATGTGGTAACAAGATACATTCAAGTTCTAGTATAACCAACTCTTGATAACTTGGAATTTTGTTTTGTCTTCTCTTTTGAGCAACAGTGTGGTCTCTGGTTCTCTCCTTGGCTGCTGGGGACACGCCTCTATAGGCTGGGAAATTAAGCAAGTCAGAAGTGCTTCCCTACAACTGCACTGGTTATTACATACGGCTATAAATAAACACGAGGAATGTGTAATTATAAAAACCAAGTTTTTTAGATTATAACTGTACATTTCAAAGTTGAATTCTTCTTACCTGTGACCCAAGTGGTTTAGAGTTGAGGCATCTCATCTAGCTAAGGTGTTTTAGGCTAGAGGGAAGGGGTCTTACAAAAGTACCAAACAAAGCAACATTAAGACTGGCTTTCTATAGGTGGTATAATCTTCTATGATGCTTAAGCATTGTATCTGAACATAAGCAAATAGCACCAAGACATTTTGGTGTGAATATACTGCAAATAACAATTAAAAGGATCACAAATGAGTATCCAGTAAACTATTCTACCACCTTGCTAAATTCCAGAGATCACAGTAACATAAAATAACAGACTCCCGAGAAAAGGAAAGCTTCGGCACAGACCACAACACTAAAAGTCTGGTCTGCTGCGAAGTTTCAGGACCCACTCCAGACACCATCTAAATGAACACAGAAATTCAGCAATAGGTTTTTAAGAATCTGAGCGATATTTCCTATTTACTTTTACATGAATAAGAAGTCAAATGGAAAATTTCAAAGTCAGATGTAGATGTGTAACAGTAAAGGGACTTTTTATCAGGAAGCTTATAAAGTGCTATAGTGATATAGAGTGCTAGCTACTGTTCTCTCCTAAGTTTTTGGAGCACATCTGAGCAAATGGCTAACATTTCCATTTGTCTTTTGATATCTGAAATAGTATCTTAAGATAATTTTACTTTTGATCACTTTAAGTCACTCCAATTGTCAAAAGTGACATCCACTGAAAGTTGAACTTCAACACCTCAAGTCACCAGAAAAGCTGGCAAATCTATGAAAAGGTAGAATTAAAAAAAAAAAAATCCCCAGGCTTAGTATAATGACTTGTAGCAGTCCCAAACCAACTAAAAATCCTTGGAGCTGCCTTACATTGAACCACTCTTGGTTCACTGGGTACTTCTAAATGAATGGGGAGAAAAAACCCTAGTTATTAAACTTCGGGTACAAATCTGATTTCTAGAAACCTACCCCAGAGGCAACATTATTTCACATGTCATCCAACATCTATTTCTTTTTTATTAGCAAATAAAATATTCTTTGAAATAACAGGTGGCTCCACTTCCATGTTATAGTGTAATGAATGATGTTGGTTCCACTCCCAAACCCAAACAAGCCTCTGAGCCATTCCCAAACCAAGGCATTAAAAGATCATTCTTCATCAAACAAAGATACTTCTGGGATTGAAATCCAGGAGACAGGACACCTCAGTAGGTACTATTGTGGTGTTATCCTGGGAAAGGAATCTTTTTGTAAAAGCACACAAAGGCCAAGTGTGTCCTTGACAAACAGCAAGATGTTTATAGCCTATCTTCTAAATTCTGCATGAGGTAACTTGTGAAAAAGTATCCAGTGCGAGTTCTTGGATTTAAACACCATAAGCTTTTTATTCACTAGTCGAAGATTTTTCCTTTAAACAGGGCACCTCAATTACATACAGTCTGTATATGGCCGGAATCAGAACGAGAAACTAGGAGAAATAAAATTTTCTGCCAGCAAGCACATAGCACCTTGTCAATAAGGCACTCTACCCCAAGACAGAATAAAAAACTCTCTAATGTATTTGTTTTGGTTGGTCTCCCCACTTCCGACGTAAACCGGACCATTCCCGGGCTCCAGTCACCAAATCCCTGCCTCACACGTAAGGGGAAGCGGATCGTCCCTCTCCTGGCCTCCCGACCTTATCCAGTCGGCTGGCCTCCCGGCGAAAACAGTCAGGGCGCCTGCTGCGCAAGCAAACAGGAGGGTCGAAGCGGGGATCGGGCCCCAACCCAAGCGGGGCAGGCCGTGGCCCCGACCCCAGGCTGCAGCAGAGACCCATGCTGGCTCTGCCATACTGGGGGATGGGGTTGGAAGAGGGAGCTCGTCTTTCCGGGCGCTCAGCGCTGCTACCGCCTGGTTTTGAGGGCTGAAAGAGGGAAGACGAAACGTCGTCTTCGGCAGAACCAGTGATCCGCCCTGCCAGCAAGACCCCAGTAGCCTAACGCCCCCTCCCCGAGCGCGCCATTTCCAGGCCCCAGCCCTCCAGGCGCCTACTCCAGGCCTCTGCCGACCCAGCCCAGACCCTACCTCTCGCCGCCCTGAGTTCAGAACAGGGAGGCCGCCGCCCTGGGGTCCCGGGATCCGCCCGTCCCCAGTACCCGGCTAAAGTCCGTGCACGACCACCTCACCCTCTGCCGCCGCCGAAGCTGCTGTAGGCCCGATCGTCGTAGGTATCGAAGTCCGCCATTTGCCGTCTCCGCTCCGAGAGGAACCAGGGTGAGCAAGGAAGGACCCCGCAATATAACTCCCCCCTCCTCGCTGCCGGGGCTGTCCGCAGCAACGCCTGATCGCAAATTGCATGCACGCACGCGCGCGCGCGCGCACGTACGCCGCGCCGCGCCCAGCCTGGGCCGACGGGCTGCTTGGGCCCGGCGAGCTCTGCAGCCCACGTGGTGCCGCGGCGTGCTTGCTCCGCGCCTGGCCTCGCGCCCCCGCCCATTGTGTGCTAGCTCGGCGGCCTCACCGGCAGCCGCTTCTTGCCCCTGCCCCGCCCGTGGCGCGAGCTTTGCCTCTCTCGGGGACCTCCGGTGGCTCCATCCGCAGTCTTTGAGAGCCGCTCGCCCTGCTGGCCTTGGACCTTGCGCCAGGCCCGCAGTGCTTTATGCTTTTGCCTAGCTTTTCCTATTCCAGAACTGGCGGGACCTGGAATCCTCCTGAGCTTCGGCCCACTCCGAAACCCTCTTCCGGGCCAAGTGTTGTCGGCCGACACCGAAGGGCCACCCACCTCCTCAAGTTTGAGACTCGAAAGCTGGGCGCTCCCTGAGAATGCACAGGCGTGAAGGGCCTTGAAGGGGTGAGATTGGGTTCAGATCGGAGCTTGTGAGGAGATAGGAATGCAGATCTGAGTCGCTTCCCAGGGTCTAATCGAGGTCTGAGTATTGGAGTTGGGGTAGGGGTGGAGTATCAGATTAGACTGTAGGTTGTCATTGAATTGGCATATCTCATTTTTGCAGAGTCTCTGATGATATGAACATTGTAATCACGGAAAAAAAGGCCAATTTCTCTATTACCTAAAGACCTAAAAAGAATTTAAGACCGTTCAGTAATTTTAAAAAATGGTCAAAAGGAATAGACAGTTGAAAGAAAAGGAAAATACATATGGAGTACCCAACCTTGTTTATTGTAAGTATCAGCTTGGAAAAACTTAGATGATTCATTGTGAAGGTGATAGTGTGGATGAACAGCACTCTAATCCACTGTTGGACACTATACATTTATAGAGGGCAACTTGGAAACAACTATCAAAAACAAAAGCTCAAAAATCTTTTGGTTCTGTAATTTCATTTGTGGAAACCAATTCACTGCATTATTTCTAACAGCTGAAGTCTGGAACCACCAAATGATCTTTGACGGGAGATTAGTTAGATTATGGTACACCATATAGTAGAATTCTAGATGAAACCGAAAAAGCCAGCATTCTTGCTGTTTCCTACCAGACCCAAAAAGCAGAGACAGGGATTGAATCTTGATGGGCGCTTTATTCAGATGGCGATATGAGAAGACGGTGGGTTTGTACCCTAACAGACCATCTTAAATTTCATTTTAAACCGATCCTTTTTATAAGGAGAAGAACAGTGTAGGTAAGGGGTTTGGAATTCAGGGAAAAAGTTAATCAGATAAAAAACAGCATTCTTGTATCTGTGTCCTGTCCGGTGGACGTCTTACCCTGGAGCAGAATGACTCAGATACCAACTTCAGTCCTTGCAGTTTTCCTGAGGCGCAGAGGTGGAGCTGCTTATGGTCTCCCTGAGTCAGGGGGGTCACACTTTCAGTTGATGAAACAATAGCTTTTTATATACATTGATTATTACCTGAAACTAAAATTTTTCCAAATTTTGAGTCCCCCATCATAGATAGATATCAAAAAAATAAAGGTTTGGCCCTGGCTGGCTGACTTGGTTGGAGCATCGTCCTGTACACCAAAAGGTTTGGGGTTCAATCCCTAGTCAGGCCACATACCTAGGGTGCGGGTTTGATGTCCAAGGTTGGGTGGGAGTACTGGAGGCAACCAATCAATGTTTCTCTCTCAAATCAAACATATTGTTGGACGAAGGCACAAGAAAATTCCCCTAAATATTCGTGTGGCCACATCCTGCAAGTTTAATGTGTTGTGTTCATTTCTTCTTTGATCAATAAATAGTCTGTTTTAAAGTTTCAGCTGTATGGGGACTTGATTATACATTCTGTTATTGATTTCTCATTTTATTGTCAGATAATATGGTATGTGTGATACTAATTTGTTGGTGTTTATTAAGGCTTGTTTCTGACTTAGGTGGTCAGTTTTTGAGAATGTTGCATGTATATTCTCTATTGATTGTGGAGTTTTATGAAGGTAGTTTAAATATATGTCACAATAATTTTATTTGTTTGTTTATTTATTTTAGAGAGAGGTGGAAGGGAAGGAGAGAGGGAGAGAAACATCAATGTGTGGTTGCCTCTTGTATGCCCCCAACTGGGGACCTGGCCCGCAACCCAGGCATGTGCTCTGACTGGGAATCAAACTGGCGACCCTTTGGTTCACAGGCCCACGCTCAATCCACTGAGCCACACCAGCCAGGGCTAATTTTTGTCTGTTTGATCTAGCTCTCACTTAGTGAGAGAAGTATATTAAAATCTTTCACTATGCTTGTGGATTTGTCCATTTATCCTCGTAATTCTGTAATTTTTGCATTGTATATTTGGAGACTACGTTGTTACATGCATACAAGTTTGAATTACTTTATTTTGGTCAACCAATCCTTTCAACATTATATAGTAGTGTTTTTTAATTTTTGCTTTAAAATCTAAATACGTTCATAATGTATAAGACAAAGATGCTCAACAGCTTCCTTTTGCCTAGTTTACTTTTTTCCTTATCACTTTATATTTAGCCTTTCTGAATCTTTATATTTTTATTTTTTAAAAGATTTTATTTATTTTTAGGTAGAGGGCAGGGTGGGAGAGAGGGAAAGATCAATGTGTGGTTGCCTCTCATGCGCCCCCTACTGGGGACCAGGCCAGCAGCCCAGGCATGTGCGCTGACTGGGAATCGAACCGTTGACCCTTTGGTTCGCAGCCTGGCACTCAATCCATTGAGCCACACCAGCCAGGGCTGAATCTTTATATTTTTATGTTAGCCTCTTAACAATAGTGTGCGGTTAAACTATAATTAATAGCAGATGATCAGATTATGTTTACCCTTCAGTTGGCTAGTCCATTTTCATTTTTTGTGATTACTGATATATTTGGATTATTTATGTCACCCTCTTTTGTGCTGTCTATATACTTTGCTTTTTCTTATTGCCTTTCTATATTTTTATCTTTCATTAAATTCATCAAATTTTTTATTCTTTCTCCAGCTTTCCTTATAATTCAGTTTCAAATATTTTAGAATTTAGAAGTTGTTGTTCAATTTCCAGCATGCGTATTTGATTTAAAAAGTCTAAAAATAACCCCAAACCAAACAAGGACCCTAGAAGTCTTTAATTACTCTATTGCCATCTGTAGTGAGTTGAATAGTGGCCCCAAAAGATGTGTAAAGATGGAGGCAGAAATAGTCGTGATGCAGCTGCAACTGGCAGCTGCAAGCCAAGGAGTGCCAGCAGCAACAGGAGCTAGAAGGGAGGCATGGGACGGATTCTCCCTCAGAACCTCTGGAAGGAAGCCACACTGGCGACAGCTTGATTTTGGGCCTCCAGGACTGTGAGAGAATAAATTTCTGTTTTAGGCCACCCAGTTTGTGGCAGTTCGCTAGCACAGACCTGAAAAAACACGTACGTCTTACAAGTTATTGATTTCCAGTATTTTATTTTTAACACTAAAATTAGGCTTTGTAACAGTCCATGCTGATTAGATTTATCCACATACATACTAAGGTCTTTGTTGTTTTCACTTGCAACCTACCCCTTCGTTCTGAGTTCCAGTTCTCCCTGCAATACGTGCTTTGCAATTCTTTAGAAAGGTTTATGAGAGACAAATTCCCTCAGTCTTTTCTGAAAAATTTTTTTTTACTTTTATTATTGAAGGATAATTCAGCTAGGTATAGATTTTACAGTTGAGAGTTATTTTCCCATAAAATTTGATGATGTTATTCTGTTGTCTTTTTTATCTTCTGTTGTTGCTGTGGCTCCTATTGTCAGTCTTGTCAGATAATTAGCATTTTTTTCTATGGTAGCTTTAAACGTTTTTGCCATTTGCCTTTGTTCTGCACTTTGACCACGGTGATTCTAAATCTAGACTTTTGTTTCTAAGCGTGGGAGGGTTTGTGCTTCTTGTGTCTTGTCAATTCTGGAAATTTATTAATTGTTCTCTCTTTAAATATTGTCTTTGCCCCATTTTTTCATTCTCCTGGTAGACTCCTATTAGATATGTGCCAGATTTTGTTATTCTCTCCTCCATGTCTCCTAACTTTGTGTTTTTCCTCTTTTTAGCTTTTTGTGCACTCTGGGCACAGAGAGTGTGTTCCTCGGACGTGACTCCCAGGTCACTAATTTTTATTTCAGGTACATTTTACCTGATAGGTAACATTTCCTTTTTAAAACTGTTTCATTGAGTGCATATTTCATTTTTAAGTTTTATTTGGTTCTTCTGCAAACCTGCCCCATATAAAGTCTTATTCCGTACAGTTCTGATCCTAATATTTTTTCTTTAATCATTTGTTAAATCATATTATTGAGTTACAATATACGTCCTGAAAAGTGTACAGGTTATAGGTGTACACCTCACTCAGTTTTCAAAGACTGAAAAAAACCCTTGTAACCCGCACCGGGTCAGGACAGAGTACGTTCCAGCCCCCGCCCCGAAAAGCCTCTGTAATGCCTCCCAGTCACTCCTTCCTTCCAAGGGCAAACACTCTTTTAAGACACTTTTAAGACATTTTGTGTTCTCTTTCAGTTGTTGTATATTCTGGAGATAATCTGTTTGTTTTGTCTCCTGAGTTTCAGTCCTAGAGGATTGTGAGTTCATCCTTAGGGTGACTGAGTCTTAATTATTATTTTTATACCTCCGATAAAATCTGTTGCAACATTTAATCTTGGGAGCATGGCTTCAGGCTTTTCCCCTCTTGCTCATGCTCCTGGGTATCACTGGACCAGGTACCAGTGTATCGGCTGGAAGTAAATTGGCATCCCAAACCATGTCATGCTGGGTTGGGAGTTTTGGGTTCTCAGCCTGAAATGGACAGGCTTGCTTGTCACCTCCTTGTAGATGGACACATTTTCTCAAGTTTGCCCTTTCACTGAGAGTTGTGGCTTTACAAGGGTCCAGCTTTATGCGGAGATCTCAAGTCCACTCTGACCTTATGTGTACCCCAAGGCTGTGTCCGGTCCCCATGTGGGCTTTAAGCGTAAGTCCCTGCTGCTCACTCCACCCTCATCCCAAGGCAGACTCAGGGTGAGCCCCTTAGCCGTCATCTGCAGGGGTCTGTCCCATCTTGTTTCTCTTCCTGTCATGGGAACTCAGCTGTGCATTTTAAATAAACTGTTCTGTTTCATTGGTCATTTTAAAGAGTATGTGATGAGAAAATATTTAGGTTACTTAATTTGCAAAGTCAGAAGTACCTGAGCTATTTAATACTTGAAATGTGGCTGTGGAAATGATTTTTAAATTTAATTTCACTTTAATTGACACTGAAATTTAAATAGCCATCCATGGTTACTGGCTCCCATATGGGACAGTGAAGCCTTAGAGAAGGAGGAGGAGCTGACCGTGTCCCCACAGCCTTGGTAATCTCAGGTCAGACTAATTCCAGGGCGTGGACAACCTACATTCCAACCTTGGTCTGGTCCAGGTCTCTGACGACCTTGGTGGAGGTCAAGTGGGAAGCGTGTTGGCTGGCCTAGATTCCATTCTGTGGATTTGGACCCACCAGTGCGTGATGAATCAGGTCAGTGAGCCTGGAGGACAGGCCCTAGGGGTGTGTGTCAGGGATGTGCATTAGGCCTCACCTCTTTGGCTGCTTGGGGCATGGCACCGAGTTGTGAAGGAGCAGGGACTCCTGGAGTGGTCATGAAGAGTCAGGACTCTGATGGTCTATTTTACCGTTTGTTTATTTTTTTAAGTTATATTTTTTTGATTATGCTATTACAGTTGTCCCAGTCTTTTTCCCCCTTTGCCCCCCTCTACCCAGCACCCCCAACTCCCTCAGGCAATCCCCACCCCTTTGTTCATGTCCATGGGTCATATGTATAAGTTCTTTGGCTACTCCATTTCCTATACTATACTTTATTCCCACAGCTATTCTGTAGCTATTTGTACTTCTTAACCCCCTCACCTCTTCACCCATTCCCCTACAACCCTCTCCCATCTGGCAACCATCAAAACGCTCTCTGTATCCATGATTCTGTCTCTGTTCTTGTTTGCTTAGCTTGTTGTTTAGATTCAGTTCTTGACAGATCTGTATTTATTACCATTTTATTGTTCATAGTTTTGATCTTTTTCTTAAATAAATCCCTTTAACATTTCATATAATAATAGTTTGGTGATGATGAACTCCTTTAGTTTTTTCTTGTCTTGAGAAGCTCTTTATCTGCCCTTCCATTCTAAATGATAGCTTTGCTGGGGAGAGCAATCTTGGCTGTAGGTCCCTGCTTTTCATGGTTTTGAATATTGCTCGCCAGTCCCTTCTAGTCTGCAAGGTTTCTTTTGAGAAATCAGCTGACAGTCTGATGGGAACTCTCCTATAGGTAACTAACTGCTTTTCTGTTGCTGCTTTTAAGTTCTCTCTTCATCTTTAACCTTTGGCATTTTAACTATAATGTGTCTTGCAAGTGGTCCTCTTTGCACCCATCTTGTTTGGGACTCTCTGTGCTTCCTGGACTTGCATGTCTACTTCCTTCATCAAATTAGGGAAGTTTTTCATTTTTTTTTCAAATAGATTTCCAATTTCTTGCTCCTCTTCTCCTTCTGGCACCCCCTCTGTGATGTGAATATGGTAACATTTGAAGTTGTCCTGGAAGCTGTTTACAATATCTTTATTTTTTTGGATTCTTTTTTCTTCTTGTTCTGATGGGTTGTTTTTTGCTTCTTGATATTCCAAATCATTGATTTGATTCTCAGCTTTATCCACTCTACTGTTGTTTCCTTGTAAATTGTTCTTTATTTCAATTAGTGTATCCTTCATTTTTGACTGGATCTTTTTTATGCTGTTGAGGTCCTCACTAAGTTCCTTTGAGCATCATTATAACTAGTTTTTTGAACTCTGCATCTGATAGATTGCTTATTTCCATTTTGTTTAGTTCTTTTTCTGGAGTTTTAATGTTCTTTCATTTTTTGTCTCCTCATTTTGGCAGCTTTCCCATATTTGTTTCTGTGTATTAGGCAGAGCTGCTATGACTCTGTGTCTTGGTAGTGTGGCCTAATATAGCAAGTGTCCTGTAGGGTCCAGTGGCACAGCCTCCACTATCACCCAAGCTGGGTACTTGAGGTGTACCCTCCGTGTTGGCTGAGTACACCCTCATGTAGTTGAGCCTTGATTGATATTTGCAGGTCAATGGTAGGAATTTACGCAGGCCAGTCAGCTGCAAGTATTGGCTTTGACCACTGACCACTAACCCCCACCCGCCGTGGAGGATCAGCTGTGCGGGGGCAGGGTGGTGGTGCTCTGATGTGGTCTGTAGCTGCCTACTGGGTACATAGGCACTGGGGTTCCCTGGTTGGTGCAGGCCAAGTCCAGCCCCCACCTGTGTTCTGCCTGGGCCACCCAGCATGAGCTACAAAGCAATCCGAGATGGCTGCTACTTGTGCAGAGCTTAGAGGTTCCTAGGCAAAGCCAAGCTGTGAACCTGGGCTGGCTGCTGCCAGTGCCAGGCCTGGGGCTGGTTAGCAAGAGGAACAGGTACTGGGGGTTCACTGAAGCCGGCTGTTGCTTGTTTGAGAGGATTTAGGAAGTTGTGAAGCCTGAGCCAAGACCAGCTATTCATATGGAAAATCCACTGTTAACAGCTTGGGTGGACCCATAAGTTAGGGTGGCTCAGACTCTCAGGGGATCTCTAGGTTAGGGCAAACAGTATTGGCCAGTGGACAGAGTCTCAGCTATGTCACTGGCCTGATGGCTGTGTGGCTCTGTTGGGAGAGGGTTCAGAAAAGGAACAATGATGAGGACTTCCAGCCAAGATGGAGGCGTAGGTAGATACACTTTGCCTCTTCACACAAACAAAAGAAATATAGCAACAAATTTAAAAACAAAAATAAGCACAACTGCCAGAAAATCGAACTGTATGGAGTCCGACAACCAAGGAGTTAAAGAAGAAATATTCATTCAGACTGGTAGGAGGGGTAGAGACAGGCAGCCGGGGTGGAGAGGATGTGCGGCAAGGTGGCAGCTGGCAGATCAGGCGGTCCCACATTTGCATGCAGATAAACCAGGAGGAACAATTTGGGAGCAAGACAGACCACACAACCCAGGGTTCCAACATAGGGAAATAAACCCTCAAAATCTCTGGCTGTAAAAACTTATGGGGTTTCAGTGGCAGGAGAAACTGCCAACCTCACAGGAGAGTTTGTTGGAGAGACCCACAGGGTCCTAGAACATATGCAAGACCACCCACCCAGGAATCAGCACCAGAAGGGCCCAGCCCAATTTGATTGTGGGTAGTGGGGGAAGTGACTGAAAACCAGCTGGGAGCAAAACAAATGGCATTGTTCCCTCTTGAACTCCTCTCCCACATACAGCACCATAACACAGCAAAGAGGGTTGCCCAGTCCTGGGAAATACCTAAGGCTCCGCCCCTTAGAACGTAACAGGTGTGCATAGACAAAAAAACACCAAAACACAAAAACCCCAAATAAAAGAACAGATCAAAGCTCTAAAAATAGAACTAAACGATGAAGAGATAGCCAACCTATCAGATGCAGAGTTCAAAACACTGGTAATCGGGATGCTCACAGAAATGGTTGAGTATGGTTGCAAAATCAAGGAAGGAGTGAAGGCCTTACAAAGTGAAATAAAAATATACAGAGAACCAACAGTGAAGGGAAGAAAACTGGGACTCAAGTCAATGTTTTGGGGCCGAAGGAAGAAATAAACATTCAACCAGAACAGAATGAAGAAACAAAAATTCAAAAAAAAAAAAAAATGAGAGGCTTAGGAACCTCTGGGACAACTTTAAACATGCCAACATCTGAATCATAGGGGTGCCAGAAAAAGAAGAGGAAGAGTAAGAAATGGAAAACTTATTTGAAAAAATAATGGAGAACTTCCCCAATCTGGCAAAGGAGATAGACTTCTAGGAAGTCCAGGAAGCTCAGAGAGTCCCAAAGAAGTTAAACCCAAGGAAGCACACACCAAGGCACATCACAATTACATTATTCAAGGTTAAAGATTGGGAGAGAATCTTAAAAGCAGCAAGAGATAAGGAGACAGTAACCTGCAAAGGAGTTCCCATAAGACTTTCAGCTGATTTCTCAAAATAAACCTTGCAGGCAAGAAGGGGCTGAACAGATGTATTCCAAGTCATGAAAAGCAAGGACCTCCATCCAAGATTACTCTGTCCAGCAAAGCTCCCATTTAGAATGGAAGGGCAGTTAAAGTGCTTCCCAGATAAGGCCAAGTTAAAGGAGTTCATCATTATCAAGCCCTTATTATATGACTGTTAAAGGGAAGTATCTAAGAAAAAGATTATCAAAATTATGAACAGTAAAATGACAACAAGCTCACAATTAACAACTGAATCTAAAAACAACAACAACAAACTAAGCAAACAACTAGAACAGGGACAGAATCACAGAAATGGAGATCACATGGAGGGTTATCAGCAGGGAAGGGGAGGGGAGAGTAGGGGAGAAGGTACAGGGAATAAGAAAAATAAATGGTAGGTACAGAATAGACAGGGAGAGGGTAAGAATAGTATTGGAAATGGAGAAGCCAAAGAACTTGATATATACGACCCATGGACATGAACTAAGGGATGGGTGGGGGGGGATGCTGGTGGGAGGGGGGATACAAGGTGGAGGAAAAAATGGGACAACTGTAATAGCATTATCAATAAAATATATTTTAAAAAACTAAAAGGAATAATAGCTGTTGCCACCTTTTTGTCTGGGAGAAAGCTGTCTTCCAGCTCTCACCAGACACTTCAGTTCCTCCCTGTATGCCACTGGTGCCTTCCAAGCTGCTATCCCAGTGCTGGAGGTCAGAGGGTGTGAGTCTGAGTAAGTCCACGTACAGGTCCTTTAAGAGGAACTGCTTGGGACTCCAGAAATTTCTCCCATCGACTCAGTCCCTGCTGATTTTTCAGTCAGAAGTTATGGGGACTTATCTTCCTGGCACTGGAACCTCCTGGGCTGGGAGGCCTGGTGTGGGGTTGGGACTCCTCACTCCCGAGATATCCCTTCCAAATTTTTATCCACCACATGTGGGTGTGGGACCAGCCCATTCCATTGTCTCCACTCTTCCTACCAAGTGAATGGATGTGGCTTATTTAATTCCGTAGTTGTTGGACTTCCATTCAACTCTGAAATCAAGTTGAATGGTCCATCAATGGTTCTGAGTGATGGTCCTATAGTTGAGTTGTAATTTTCCTTATTTTGTCCATTAAACCTTGGCTTTTTACCTTTTCCCACGTTCTGTCCTCAGCCCTTTCCTGACCCTCAGACTCTTCCTGGAGAGCCCGTCCAGCAGGGGTGCCCCCACCCAAGTGGCTCTAGCTCCCTGGTACACCTCAGGTACCCCATTTTCAGCCTCACACATCTCATGATTCCCTAAACACATCTTGCTTTCCCAAGTCTATAGACCTTGCCCATGCTGTACCCCTTCCTAGTAAGCCCTTTCTATTACCCCCTACCCACTTTCTTGATGGATACACTTTAAATTTTGTTTGTTTGTTTAGATAGAGGGGAAAGGAGGGAGAAAAAGGGAGAGAAACATCAGTGTGTGGTTGCCTCTCACACGCCCCCTACTGGGGACCTGGCCTGCAACCCAGGCATGTGCCCTGACTGGGAATAGAACCAGCAACCCTTTGGTTCACAGGCTGGCACTCAATCCACTGAGCCACACCAGCTAGGGCCTGGTGGGTACACTTTAATTCTCTTTCAAAACCAATCTCCAATGTTACCTCCCCTAAAAAGCCTAACTTTTGTGCTTTCAAAACTTGCTAACATACATATTCTACTCTAATCCATATGTATATGTATATTGTGTATATATGCATATAAAATTTAATTTTTGAAGGAAGCTTTATATGCACAATGTGCAAGATTCAAAATTCATCTAGGAGTATATGGTGAAATGTTTGTCTTCCCCACCCCACTGGGTTTCCAGCCACCCAGTTCTTCCCAAGGGCAATTGCTGCAGATCATCCTTCCTTAAGGGCCATGTGGATTTCTTTTAACCTACCAGACGGTGCCAGGCACGGATGATCTTGTTCTTTGCCTGCAGGCTGCAGGACGCCAAGGAAGGGTTTGATGATTGGGCAAACCGAAACTGCAGCCGTCTGAGGACAGGGGTCTGGGATGATAAGAGGGAACGTAGTGGAGCTGTAACGAGGGGTCCAGCCCTGAACTCAAACTTGTGAACCCCTGACAGAGGAGTGGACAACAGTGCTACTAAGAAACTCACCAGCCAGCTTTCTGAGGGCACCAAGGGTGGGAGCTGAAATTTGTTCCTGGGCAGGATCTTATTCATAAACATTAGCCATGGCTCCTGATATGGTCAGGGACAATTGTACACATCAGTGCTGTGGACAAAAAAGGAATGCTGTGACAATTCTAACTGAAAATAACCTCACAGGGTGATCTGATCATAAATTCTCAACTGGGCAGGTTATGGTGGTAGTCACTGCCCCAGGCCTGTAACTTCTTTAGTAAAAGGTTTTTAAGCAAACACTGTCCGTTCTTCTTGTGCATGGAGGTTAACATCCCTTCGAAATGCCAGAGTAAGCCTCTTTTCTAGACCACCTGTGAGGAAGCATTTGAGATCTTGCATATGCTCAGATTGAGGCACATCTCAGTATGGCTCAAATTTATAAAAATCCCCTACAGGTTTAGACATTTCTCACATTGTTGACTGTGCAGATGTTTCAGGCTCAGCCGTTCCCAGCTTCTCTGGAATACCAGTGGAAATGTGCCTCCTTCGTAAGGCATCATGGAGACCCACATTCATGGGAACTTGATGACTCTGAGGCTACAGGTATCACCATGCTTTGTTGGAAGTGACCGTCTGGTCCTGCCTAACTACCAGCCCCATCCCCAGCGTCTCCACCATCGTGCATCCTCCTACAGTGCTGGGCTCCTCGTGGTTCTGAGACACTCCAAATCCTTGTTCACATCTGTGCCTTTGCACACACTGTTCCCACAATGTTTCCGTGCCTCTCCCTATCTGTCCTGCCATCCCATGCCCACCAGGCAAACACCTGCTCCTTCTGTATGCTTATTGCAAGTGCCACCTCCACCAGGGAGCTCCTCAGAGTTGGTTTTACAACACTGTCAGTACGTTTGCCTCACCACTGCACTGTGGGCCCTCCAGTCTAAGGGCAACATGGGATTCACTTTTATCCCCCTCATCTTGGCAACTGGGTGTGCAAAATGTTTGCCAAATAAATGGAGTTTTGAAAATGCTCATAGCATTATCTCAGGGAAAGTGAGACCTGGCGTTAAACTGTGTTAACGTGAAGTTTGTAGTCATCCATAAAGTCATTTCTCATTCTGAGATCCAATGAGCTCTGCTTTTCAAAAAGCAAATGCCACCCATCTTTAAAGTAATATACATCAACTGGATTTCACCTTGTCAGCTTTGCTGTTCATCACATGCATGCATCTACCATGTGAAGACATAGGATCCAGGCATGGGCAATCATAGTACCCATCTTCCTGGGGACAATGATTGGTCCAAGGAACGTGCACATGACCCAACAGGTCAATCAGTAGCCTTCCCTGGACTGATGCACCTTTGCAGGGAGACAACCCCCCCTTGCTGGGTTGCTAAATTGGGACTGCTGTGTGAATCGCTGACTTTGATTCTGGTTTTGTTTTGCTTTTCTTGAGTCAGTTTGAGTTGGTTTCTATCAAGAGACCATAAGAGTTCAACTAACATAGGCTAGATCAAGTAAAATGAATGTTCCTGGACTGGCGAGGGAAGCCATCAGCTCTGAGCAGTACAATTTAGAGTTAGAGAAATGAAATTATATTCCTTCTCTGTACATTGAAAGGTTTGGAAACCATGTCTTTATGATCTGGGGATTTTTAGAAGAGAAAGCTGAAGTTCAAGATGGTTTAGATTTGCCGTCCACAGGATGAGAGAAGTGAACTTGGACAATGGCTGACAGGTAAGAGGTAAGGGCGGAGCAGTGATCAGAGCCGCCTGAAATTGGAGGGGCTGCCCTGGGAGTCAGGGAGGTCTCCATCCCTGGAGCTATTCGAACAGATGCGCGGTGTGACTCAAGAATTCTGATGAGGCAATCCTCATGCTGGTTGCAGCAATAATCCCTATAGGGAAAGTGTTGCTCTTCCCAATGGGAAATGTGTGGGGACTTAAAAAAAAATCTCTATGACTAGGGAGTGCAGTTGACATTTAATGAGTCCAATTCTTTGGACCAATGCATACAGTAAAGGTTGCCAAAAATGCTAAGAGTACCTGTTAAGTTCTGAGGGCACCAAGGGTGGGAGGAAGGGTTAATTTGAAGAGTAGTTTTAAGTTTTATTTTAGTAATGGAATAACTTTTATACAGAATCCCAAAACACAACAATTCCACTTTCACTATATTCACACTCATGGGAAATGACATATATACAAGATTATTTCAGTAAGAAAGTTGGAAGTAATTTAAATACCTATAAATTATGGTTTATCCACACAGCAGTTTACTGTGCAGCCCTAAAAACAAATGAGGCATCTACTCATAGGTACCTATTTATCAGAAATAACAAACAGAATTTTGTTCATTAAAAGACATGGACTAGAATGTTCACAGAAGCACTATTAGTTATGATTAACCCTTAGACCCTGTCCAGACACTCGCGGAAAGTAGGATGGATAAATTGTCATGTATTCCTTCACTGGAGTAACTCACAGAAGTGAGAATGAGTCCGCTACAACTATACGAAACGTGGATGAATTTCAGACACAATGTTGAGTACAAGAAGCTAAATAGAACTTACTCTGAGTCTATATAAAAAAATACAAAAGCAGGCAAAACTAAACTCCAGCGTTAGAAGTCAGAGTTGTGGTTACTTTTAGGGTAGCTCCATGCTGGCACTGGGGGGCTGGATTCTCCTGTGTCTTCATCTGGGTGCTGGTGACATGGGTGCATTCACTTTGTGAGAAGTCATTGAACATTTCCTTCATGTGCATGTTAATGTGTCTGTAGTACACTTTGAAAAGAGGTTACAAAAAAAGGAATGAGAAACCTTTTCATGTCCTGGAATGAAGTGATCACTGAGATTACAAGGTGGATCAAAGGAACAGAGGCATGTATGCCTGTTACGTACAAGTGCATGCTGGGAGCCGGGGGCGAGTATGCTGCATCTGCTGGGCACAGCCGCAGTACAAACTGTACCTTTTGAATTTGCTGCCATGTGACTGTATTTCTAATTCAAGCATATAAATGAAATTTTGGCTCTGGCTGGTGTGGCTCAGTGTACTGAATGCCTGCCTGCGAACCAAAAAGTCTCCTGTTAGATTCCCAGTCCGGGCACATACCTGGGTTATGGGCCAGGTCCTCGGTCAGGGGCGTGTGAGAGGCAACCAATTGATGTATCTCCCATACATTAATGTTTCTCTCCTTTCTCCCTCCCTTCCCCTCTCTCTAAAAATAAATAAATAAAATAAAAAAAAAAGAAATTTGGATTTGGCTTTAACAAACATGGAGCCCCTACAATAAGTCAGGCGCCGGCTGGGCCACGCTTCCTGCACTCTGTAAGAGCAGGTGGGCCCTGCTGTCCCCTCACCAGAGCACGAGGGAGTCAGAGCCTGAGTGATGGTGGCTGTGAGGACCGCAGTGGACATCCTGCGCCTGTGATAGAGGCAGAGGCTTTTAGAAGTGTCTGGATCTCAGGCCACCAAACTCGGTGGTTTTCACACATGTTCTTTGGTGCCTTAGTGTTCTGGAGGGGGGCCATGGTGGAAGCCACCTGGCTTTAAGCACTGTGATTCTGTTATATATCCTGGGTCTGCAAAACTATTGTGAGAAAAATATTTTCATTGCTGAAGGAAGGTTGAAAGCCATGTTCTAAACAGGCTTCTCACCCAGAAGTTCTCAGTTCTTTTTGTGGGACTGTCCCAGGGCCGTTAAGTGTCCGCTGTCTATGAACATAGGCAGTCATTGTGACAGCCAAGTATCCAGCTGCAGTGGGTGAGGGGAGGGTGATGCTCTTCCCAATGCGAGAGACTCCTCGTGCGTGAGTGTACTTGATGTCGCAGCACTCCCAGTGACGAGGAGCTGACAGCCTCACAAGGCAGCCCATGCCACATTCAGTGGCACCGGTCTTTATGTGCAGCTTGTTCTTTTTTCTGGTGATGTTCACCAGTTAGTTCCAGGTAGTCAGTCTGAACTTGGAGATGAAATCAAACTCCTTTCCCCTAAGTACACTGCACCACCTAAGAGACACTCTTATCAGAACGTCTAATCTGATCCTGGACAAGCCGTTACACTAACTTCTCTTCCCAATTACAGGAAATAAAGGGGGTGGAGGAATGCGTTAAATGACAACTCAAGGAAATGTGACAAATCCAGAAGATGGAACTTGATATGAGACAATTGGCCTGGTTGCTTTAAAAAAAAAAAAAAAAAAAGGGACAAAGGACTGGTGGAGGCAACTGTAACAGACTGGTGAGGCCAAATCACTGAAGAAGGCAGGGGGCAGGGAGAACCCCCAGGCAGAATTGAAGATCCAGAGCAGCTTGCCTTCCTGGGAAGGGAGGGGCCACAGAGCAGGGAGATTGCCTGGGGCAGCCAGGGAGCTTGTGACTCTGCAGGAGCAGACTGCAGGAGGCAGCTTGTACAAAACTAGCCTGACTGAAGACTGCCTGCCTAGGCAACATGGCGGCCGGAAGAGAGGCAAAAGCAAATGTGGCCGATGTTAGCCCTCATTGGTTGAAAAGCTGGACACTCCCTTTGGCTTCCGGGGCACCTGTGGATTCTGCGAGAGGACTTTTATTTTTTTTCTCTCTCTTTTTTTAAATTATTTTTTTATTGATTATGCTGATACAGTTGTCCCATTTCCCCCCTCACTCCCCTCCACCCTGCCCACCCTCTCCCACCCACATTTCCCCCTTTAGTTCATGTCCATGTGTCATAAATTCTTTAGCTTCTACATTTCCAATAATATTCTTGCCCTCCCCCTGTCTATTTTCTACCTATTGTCTATGCTTCTTATTCTCTATACCTTTTCCCCCCTCTCCTCCTCCCCCTTCCCTGTTGCTAACTCTCCATGTGATCTCCATTTCTGTGGTTCTGTTCCTGTTCTACTTGTTTGCTTAGTTGCTTTTGTTTTAGGTATGGTTGGTATTAACTGTGAGTTTGAAGTCTTTTTTTATTGTTCATATTTTTAATCTTCATTTTCTTTGGTAAGTCCCTTTAACATTTCATATAATAAGGGCTTGGTGATGATGAACTCCTTTAACTTGGCCTTGTCTGAGAAGCACTTTATCTGCCCTTCCATTCTAAATGAAAGCTTTGCTGGATAGAGCAATCTAGGATGTAGGTCCTTGCCTTTCAGCACTTCGAATATTTCTTTCCAGCCCCTTCTTGCCTGCAAGGTCTCTTTCGAGAAATCAGCTGACATTCTGATGGGAACTCCTTTGTAGGTAACTGCCCCCTTATCTCTTGCTGCTTTTAGGATTCTCTCCTTCATTTTTACCTTGGCTAATGTAATTATGATGTGCCTTGGCATGTTCCTCCTTGGGTCCAACTTCTTTGGGACTCTCTGAGCTTCCTGGACTTCCTGGAAATCTATTTCCCTTGCCAGATTGGGGAAGTTCTCCTTTATTACGTATTCAAATACGTGTTCCATTTCTTGCTCTTCCTCTTCCCCTTCTGGTACCCCTATAATTCGGATGTTGGAATGTTTAAAGATGTCCTGGAGGTCCCTAAGCTTCTCCTCATTTTTTTGAATTCTTGTTTCTTCATTCTTTTCTGTTTGGTTGTTCCTTTCTTCCTTCTGGTCCACTCCATTGATTTGAGTCCCAGTTTTCTTCCCCTCACTATTGGTTCCCTGTGCATTTTCCTTCAGTTCTCTTATTGTAACCTGCATTTGCTCATCTAATTTCTGACCAAAGTCAACCAATTCTGTGAGCATCCTGATCACCAGTGCTTTGAACTGTGCATCTGATAAATTGGCTATCTCTTGGTCACTTAAAAAAAAATTGGTTCTGGGGCTTTCAATTCTGTTTGAGCCATCTTTTTTATTCTTTATTTTCCTTTGGTCTGGTTGCAGGTGTTACGTAAGGGCGGCGGAGCCTTAGGTGTTCACCAGGGCGGGGCACCTCAGTCACTGGGTTGTGACGTTGTACGTAGGGGCGGGGTCTGAGAGGGAGTAAAGAGGGAGCAATGGTGCCTGCTCCTCTCTCTCTAGGACCCCAGTCCCCCCTGCTGCCTCCCACAAGCAAACTGGGCTCCCCTGGTGCTGGCTCCCGGGTGGGTGGGCCTGTGCACTTTCTCGGACTCTGTGGGTTTCCCCGAGGAGCCTCCTGTGAGGCTGAGAGAATCTCCTGGCCTCAGCTCCCGCAGGTGTTTTCAGTCGGTGCTCTTCGGCTTTGTTTCCCGGCGCTGGGTCCCTGGGTTGCGCGGTCTGTGTTGCTGCCCGTTTTCACTTAGTTTGCACACGAATGTGTAGCTGCGGCCAGCCAGCTGCCTTGTGCACCTCACTGGGTCTGCTTGTTACCTCCTGCGCCCAGGGTCCGCCACCCAGTCCCTCAGCTGCCCCTGTGCTTCTGGGGTTCCCCAGCTGCCGTCTGTGCCCTGCGCGCCCACGTCTGCCAGCTACCACTCTATCCTGCCAGGACCTCTCACCCCTCTCCGTAGGCCTCCGACTCTGCCCTTCCTTACCAGTCTGGTTGTATGGTAGTCAGACTTCCATTCACTTCATTTCCCTCTGTTCTGGTTGTTTCTTGTTTCTCAATTTTTGTTGTCCTTAGCTTTGGTTGCGTGAGGAGTCACACTGCGACTACCTATGCCTCCATCTTGGCCGGAAGTCAGTACTGCGAGAGGACTTTTAAACAGAAGGTGGGTAGAAGGTCACTTTCTTGGCTCTTGGCTGCTTGGCGTTTTGGCGTCGTGTGCTCTTGTTTTGCTCTGCACAGGCAGAAGTGGCAGACACCAGGGCTGCTCAGGGTTTAGGCCTCAGGGTTGGAAGCCAGCTCCCGGAGGCAGGGTCACACACTGGGATGAATGCCTCTCTGGGCACCAGCTCTTGGGATGCTATGACCCAGTGCAACATGGCGCACAGATCCTGGACTTCTTCCACTCTTTTAGCCCTGAGAGCAGCACATGGATGCATGAGCTGGCAAGTTCCTTGCAGATGGAGTTTCCACTGTACAACTGTCTGGAGTGATCTGGCAGCGCACCCAAGACCCTGAGAGAGAGAGAGAGCGTGCGAGCGTGAGCTGTTGTGAGGTGATGGTGACTCTGAAACCCACATGTGCAAACCCCAGAGAGGATGGAGATCTATTTACGTGGTCAGCCTAAACTGCAAAAGGACAGATGAGCAATAATGTGGAACTTCTGGGCATGGCTTTGGGTTGCAGTCTTTTTAGAAGCAAGGGAGGTTCTGTTTCTTGCAGAAGAGAAGGGCTCAGAACAGGAATGCTCCCGGCCCCCTCAAACTGGGGACTCTGTTAATAAAAACCTATTTCCTTCCCCACACATCTTCATGTTGAACGCATATGTGGTGACAAGCAGCCAGACCCCATACAGCCCCATTACACAATGACACAACAGACAGGGGAGTCCTCAAGCCTTGACTGGATCCTGATGTGACCAACAAGACAACAACAAAACATATAAAATATTTTCTGAGACAATTGGGGAAACTATGGACTAGAAAATATTATACTAGGAATTGTTCACTGTTAGTCGTCTTGACTCTGATCATAGTATTGTGTTTTGAAGAGAATGTACTTTTAGGAGATGCATGCTAAAATATTCACTGTACTCAGGAAGTGAAATGTTATGATGTTTATGAATTAATTTCAAATGGTTCAGCAAAACCAATCAACCAATTAGCCAACCCTATACCCACATAGGCATACGGTAACTATTGTTGGATGTAGATGATAGGCATAGGGACTCATTAACTTATGGTTTTCCCCAAACCTAAAGTTTGGGGGAAATCTCTCCTCCAAGACAGCCCATCGGATAGTGTTCTATACTTTGTATGGATGAAAAAGAGGATCTATGGAAAGTGACCTCACAGGGTAATCTAATCATAAATTCCTAACTGGGCAGGTCATGGTGGCCAGTCATGCCCCAGGCACATAACTTCTTTGCAAAAGGCTATCTTTGCCTTGAGGAAGCCCTGTCCATTGTTTCTGTGTCTTGGGTTAACACACCTTTGAAACACGCCTTCTTCTAAAGACTGACCACCCACAAGAGAGCACATTATCTTGTTAGCTTCCTGTAATCCATTCTCTACCTTGTTTTCTCCCACTTTTGTGTAATCTCCCTCCTCTCCTTAATTTCAAACGCATAAAAGAAACTGCAATACTGCTGTTCTCTGGAGCAATGAAAATCTTGCTCCCTGGCATATGTCGTTTGGCTCAAATAAACCCATAAAATTTCTCTACCGGTTTGGACATTTCTTGCATGGACATTAGTGTTCACACTTTTGTGTATATAGCTCTGTACAATTATTCTTATGTAAACTAAGGAGGATCAAAGGCCCAACTTATACGCAAGAAAGGTTTGGGAAAACGACACATTTGGGAGATATAAGAAGACCTGCAAGGCACTAAGCTGTGGTGCTCTAGGGGAGTGAAAGGACTGAGGCTAGAGACATGGCATGGGAAGGGTTGAGAAAGGCTGGTAAGCCAGAACAAGCAGAATAGGGAACCCGAGATACTTAAACAAGCAGTTTGCAGTCATCTAGTAAGTCAAAATGCCAAGTGTTTGCCACTCTCTAGTAAGTCCTATTTTTTCTAAATGAAGAACAGTTGAGAGTAAATGGTTTACACTTCTCCCCAACCAGAGGGTACCTAGCTTAAATCACCCTACTCAGGGAGATGGATAGCGGAAATCCAATTAATGCCATTTGTCAACCACACCCAAGGACAGATGAAATTAAGGGGATAAATCTCATTTTGGCACATCAGCATAAAACTGGTAAGTATTCTGTTGGGATCCTCTCCTAAACTCATAGCCCTTAAAACCCCTCAAAATGAACGTTCTGGCACATGCTCTCCTTCCCAGGAGCACACCTGCAGCTTTCCCTTCCCTCTCCTCTTCTTCCCCCACGGGCACACATCTCCTAAGTCTTAAGGGACCCCAAGAGACTTGCAGTGGCAGATCATCCCAGGCTAACCTCCTGACCGCGTTCCCCAAGGCCGCCTTTTCTCCGACTTCTTAGTGAGCTGAAGCAGCCCGGCCTAGGCTCATTTTTCCACCCAGTCCCTCTCCTGTTGCTTCTTCTACCCTAGACCCTTCCTTGTTTGACTGCCCCAAGCTTTAATACACGTACTCTAAAAATGACCTGGACTTGTGTTGTGAAATCTTTCCTGCATGAAGTCAAGAACCCTCAAACTACTAGCCGGCCCTAGGCAGACCCGCTTAGGGTCGGGTCCCCTTTCCAGTAACAGAATGGGGAAGCGCCTTGAATGCCAGGTTAAAGAGGCTAATTCCTAAAATCTTAAAAAAAACCCAAAAAAACAAAAAAAAGCTGATTCCTTCTATAGGACTTAGACAAGTGCTAAATGGCAGGGTCAACTCTGGTATTATCACTGGGAGCAGTGAGGGTGATAATGAACTGGAGAGACAGGAGCCTCAGTCTCTAGGGCCTTTAGGGGCAAGGCAGACTGGTTAGGGTCTTTGTTACTCAGGAGTCTGTTCTCTCTGAAGGGAACAGCTGCCACTTCAGGCCAGCTGATGTTCTCTCGAAGGAGGTGAACTGTATGTGGGCCCAGCAAACTTCTCAAAGGCAGACAGAATTCTTTTTTTTTTTTTTTTTAATGCGAAATCTTCTAGTTTATAGTCTTAGCCCATTTAAAAACAAAAGCAAAGCAAAAAACTGTTTGAGGCAAACAAAGCAGTTCTGAGGCCCTGGTCAGGCTCAGGGGCCACCATTCCTGGTGTGATAATCCAGATGGCAGCGCTGGTGGCTGACAGGTGATGGTGAAGAAGGTAGCTATCAGAGGCCTGACTGCAGAGATGCCCAGAGGTGGACTCCACCCCAGAGATATGATGACTAAGCAGACAAGGGGAGGGTGGAGTCCAGGGTGACACTCTGGAGATGGAATCATGAAGGACAGGGTACATGGGAAAGAAGAGTCTTCGAAGAGCCTCTGGGCCCTCCTGCAACAGGCTGCACACCTGGCCAGTGGATGTGCTGGAGCCTCTTGGGTAGGCAGCTGTGCTGGAGGAAGAGCTCTCTGGAGAGAGTCAGAGGCAGGAAAGGGCTGAGGACAGAATGGAGGAGAGGGTAGGGAATGGAGAAGGAAAGCTAAGACTTTATGGGGTAAAAGATGCCATCCTGGGTGCTAACTGAATGTGTCCCTGATTCTTTACAACTCTGTGCCAAGCTTTAAACCGATGAATAGGTGGGACCTAATACAGATTCCTGACACACCCCCTAGGGCCTGTCCTCCAGGCTGACTGGCCCATTCATCAAGCACCTGTGGTCCAAATCCAAGAATGGAAACTAGGCCAACCCACAGGCTTCCCACTTGACCTCCGTCAGGGTCGTGAGAGACCTGGACCAAGGCTGGAATGCAGGTTGTCCACACCCTGGAATTAGTCTGACCTGAGGCTGCCAAACCCTTGGAGTGGTGGTTTGAGCTCCTCTTCCCCATTTTAGGGTAAGGAAAAATAGATCTTTGTTTAGCAGTTACTATGTGTTGGGTTGTGTCAGGTGCTGTCTAGTTTGATTGTATATCAGACATACACAATAGGCATTCTTGTTATTTTACACTGATCACAAAGCATGTGCTGACAATTATTCGTTCACTCATCCATTCAGTATACATTTACCCAGGATCTTTTATAGGTCATGAAACCGCACTAGGCACTGTTAGGGGATATAAAAGTCTAAAATACTAGGAATTGAATCAGAATACCTGGGAAGTGAGTTATGTGTCGTTTTTCAAATTGCATAGGAATGATCCCCGCTTCCATCCAATTACTAGCTCAACTCCACCCAAATTTTGCGTACTCCTTAGGGGGCTGTATCAGAATTTTGGCAGGGTAAGAGGGGCTTTGAAACATACTCTGAAAAACCTCCCCATATGTTTCTGATTTGGCAGGCTAGATAATAAAAAAAAATTCCTCTATTAAAACTCTTTGAAATGTGTGATAAAATTTAAAAATTGTATTTTAAATGCACAGCTGAGTTCTTATAAAAGAAAAGGAAATCTCAGGAGTCCAGTAAGAAATAGGGGATAAAACATCGTAGATGACAGCCAGTGAGTTGATAACGGGTCTTCCCTTCGGCGTTAAGGACAGTCAGTAATCAGGAGTGACAGGAGATGAGGCCCTGCACTGTGGTTGCCAAGAAGAAAACAAAACAGCATAATACAGCATTTCCAGTCAAGAGGGAGGCATAGGTAGACACGCTTTGCCTCCTCGCACAACCACAGAAAGAATTACAACCGGATCTCAAAAGCAAAAAACACCCAGAACCATCAGAAAATTGAGCTGTATAGAAGTCTGACAAACAAGGATTTAAAGAAGCCACATTCATCCAGACAGGTGAGATGGGTGGAGTTGCGGAAACAGGGCGAAGAGGTGGGGGTGGCACCGGAAGTCTCACATTCACATGTGGTAAATAAAAATTGGGAGGGATACCCTGGGAGTGAGCCATCCCAGCCCCAGGCCAGACAACACAGATCAGGGTTCCAGCATGGGGAAGATAAACCCCCATTACCTCTGGCTGTAAAAACCAGTGGGGGTTGGGGTGGCGGGAGAACTGCTGGATTTTCACCACTTAAAGGGTCCACTTGGTCTTAGAACTATCCACACCCCAGGGCAGCATCTAGAGAGCTGCCAGTTGTATACGGGAAGTAGGTGAAGTGACTACAAATGGGGCAAGTGCCGGACAAACCTCCAGAAGCCAGGCAGTGGTGTTGCCCCCTCTCCGAGTCCCGTCTCTGAGCCCCCTCCCCTCACCCAGAGCCATAAAGCAGTAAAGTGGGTTGCCCCACCCTGGCGATTACCTAAGGCTCTGCCCCACACAATTTACAGGTGCATTTTCTACATAGGCCACGCTACTAAGAGAGTAAAAGCAGCTCTACCTAATACACAGAAACACACACACACACACACACACACAGGGAGGCTGCCAAATTAAGGAGACAAAGAAATATGGCCCAAATGAAAGAATAGACAAAACCCCAGAAAAAGAACTAAATGCAATGGAGATAGCCAACCTGTTAGATGCAGAGTTCAAACCACTGGGGATCAGGGTGCTCAGAGAAATCATTCGGTACAGCCGCAAAATAAAGGAGAAATGAAGTTTACACAAAGTGAAATATAGAAAAACCTAGAGGGAACCGACAGTGAAGGGGAGGAAACCGGGATTCAAATAAACAATTAGGAACAAAAGGAAGAAGTAAACATTTAACCAGACCAGAAAGAAGAAACAAGAATTCAAAAAAACAAGGAGAGGCTTAGGAACCTCTGGGACAACTTTAAACATACCAATGTCTGAATCATAGAGGTGCCAGAAGGAGAAGAGGAAGAGCAAGAAATTGAAAATTTATTTAAAAAATAATGAAAGAGAATTTCCCTAATTTGGTGAAGAAAATAGACACACAAGTCCAGCAGGCACAGAGAATCCCAAACAAGTTGGACCCAAAGAGGACCACACCAAGACACATCATAATTCAAATGCCAGGTTAAAGATAAAGAGAGAATCTTAAGAGTAGCAAGGCAAAAGCAGAGACTTACCTACAAAGGAGTTCCCATAAGACTGACAACTGATTTCTCAAAAGAAACTTTGCAGGCAAGATGAGACTGGCAAGAAGTATTCAAAGTGATGAAAAACAAGGACCTACAACCTAGACTACTCTGTCCAGCAAAGCTAGCATTTAGAATAGAAGGGCAGATAAAGTACTCCCAGGCAAGGTAAAGCTAAAGGAATTCATCATCACTAAGCCATTATTACATGAAATGTTAAAGGGACTTATTTTAGAACAAGAACATCAAAACTATGAATATTAAAGTGACAACAAACTCACACTGGATATAAAAAACAAAAACACACAGGCAAACAACTAGAACAGGAACAGGATCATAGTTATGGGGATCATTTGGAGGGCTATCAGCTGGAAGGGGGAAAGGGGAGAAAGGGGAAGATGGTACAGGAATTAAGAAGCATAATTGGTAGGAGCAAAATAAACAGGGGGATGTAAAGAATAGTACAGGAAAAGGAAAAGCCGAAGAACTTACACACATGACGCATGGACATGAACTGAGGGGAGAACTGCTGGAGTGAAGGGGGGTGCTGGGTGGAGGGGGGCAAAGGTGGACAATTGGGACAACAGTAACAGCATAATCAATAAAAGATACTTAAATATAACAGGATAGTACAGTATTCTCATGTGTGTATATACAAAATACAGAGATAGATATTTTATATATGTATAAAATTTATATTTATATATAAATTTTTATATGTATATATAAATATATATTTATATGTATATGTATATGTCAACCTAGGCCTACTTATAATGGAAATTGTACCCAAGAACCCTGTAAAACTTGACCCTTGAAAATCCACACTCTCAGTGAAAGGATAGACTAGAGATTTAGTGTCTGCCCAGGGAAGTGATAAGCTTGCCTGCCTTAGCCTGAGAATTCAAAGCCCTGACCTGGCTTCAGGTGTCTGTGGGATTCCAGATCACTTCTTAGAAATGGTTCAGTAAATTGAAAGCCAAGAAATGAACAGAAATAAAGATACTCCTGAGGTAGAAAAAAAAAAGTGAGGATGGAGGACTGGAGAGCCTGGAAGGTATCTCCCCAGGCTGCAAGGGATTCTCAAATAAAGTGAAAAACAAAAATAAATGATGAATTTACAGTTAAGAAATGCTAAAGTCCTTGAGGGAATAATTTTCCTCATGTGAGACTCAAAGTACAACAGTTAAGACAATCAGAGCCCCTAGATGTTGAGATTATACAAATAAAACATGAAAGAGAATGTAAAAATTCACTAGGTTGCCCTTGCCAGTGTGGCTGAGTTGGCTGGATGTTGTGCTAAGTGAAAGGTCACAGGTTTGATTCTTGATCAGGGCACATGCCTGGGTTGTGGGTTCAGTCCTTGGTCAGGGCACATACAAGAGGCAAGCAATCAATGTTCCTCTCCCTCTCCCCCCTTCTCTCTAAAAATACATAAATAAAATCTTTTTAAAAATTCACTATGTTGAAAATTATTAAAGAACTAAAATAAGAAATCTAAACCTTAAGAAAATAAACACTATAAAACTACGAGGACTTGATCAAGCACTAAATAGAGTTTCTAAAAATGAAAAATCTAGTAACTGAAACAAAGATCACAATAAGTCCTTCAATGGGTAGATTTAACAACAGATTGAACACAGTCAAAGAAAGGATTAGTGAACTGGAAGAGAGATTTGAGGTACAGAGAAATGAAATGATAAAAAAATATGACAAAAAGGAGACACAGACAATAGAACCAGAATATTCAACATATGTTTAATAGAGTCTCCAGGTGGAAAGAATGAGGTAGAAATAGTATTTGAAGATATAATGACTAGGGATTTTCCAGAATAGCTGAATCATAATCCTCAAAGGTGAAGAAGCACTATGAATCCTAAACATAATTTTAACTGGGCTCATAAGAAAAAGAGATTTAAAAAAGATTTGATTGCTCACAGATCCTTTCAGAAACAATTGCTCATGGATTTACTCCACGAAGAAGAAACTTTTACATAGAGCACTGTAAGAAGCAGTGAGGAACGAAGAGGGGAAGTGATGGGGGGAAGACCTCACCTCAAAAAAAGCAATGATGAAACTGGCAGAAGTATCAAAGAAGTATCAAATGCAGCCATTTCAGTGCTCTGGAAGTTAACTAAAGGTATACACCACATTGAAAGGCATGTATTCAAGAAAAATTCCTGAACCTTGGTATTAACAGTGGTATCTATGTGTGGTATTTTATCTCTAAATTGCTCCCAAGTCCCTCTCCTCCCTCCAAATGCCACGGAAGCCATGAAAGCTGGCAGCCTCGCTGCTGGGGCTGGCCTAGACCTGGAGCGCTGCAAAGAGCATGGTGAGGGGTGAAGTTGAAAGTAATATCAATGGGTGATAAACAGTGGGGAAAGGCCAATGTCACAGTCACCCAAGACTACAGTGCTGCCTGGGGCAAACGAGAGACCAGCCCAATTATTTAAAAAGAGATGTAGGGCACAAGATAGCTGTAGGGGGCTTCCAGAAAGTTCCAACATATTCTTGGGGATCTCAAAGAGTGCACACACTAAGGGCTGTGTATACACGCAGGAGAGGATGCCAACTCCAGGTCCCTGGCTGACCATGAGGCCTTGTGAAGCAGAAAGTAAAAGGCGGACTTGTAACCTGCCTGAACTTCATGTGGCCCAGCACAGACAGAGATCCTCTTGGCAAAGATGGAAGCCACTAGCTCAAGGTGTTTAAGGGAAACTTCTTACCAACCTTTGGCTGGCCATTAAGCTATACTGACTTAGGGGTGAGGCCTAGGAAGCCAGGCTTAAAAATAAATCTTAGACCAAACGGTGAATTTCCTAGAAAAAGACAAAAGATCAAAACTGCCTCAAGAGGACATAGGAAATTGTCAAAGAAGCTGAATGGTATTTTAAATCTCTATAATGACAACATTCACAACTTTACAGTTGACTTCTGCTAAACATTCAAGAAATTGGCCCTGGCTGGTGTGGCTCAGTGGATTGAGTGCCAGCCTGAGAACCGAAAGGTCGCTGGTTCAATCCCTAGTCAGGGCACATGCCTGGGTTGTGGGCCAGGTCCCCGGCTGGGGGTGTGTGAGAGTCAACTGGTTGATGTTTCTCTCACACATTGATGATTCTCTCCCTCCCTTCCCATCTCTAAAAATAAGTAAATAAAATCTTAAAAAGAAATTACACAAGAGGGTAATACCTACTCTCAGAGAATAGGAAAAGGAGAAAAAAGGAACAGGACCCACAGACTCTATGAGGTTAATATAGGCTTAATGCCAAAAACAACCAAGGACAATAGAAGAATGGAAAATTAGAGGACAATCTTCCTCTGAATTATGGGTGTAAGTATCAGGAAAAAAATTTTAGTCAAGCCCCAGCTCGTGTGGCTCAGTTGGTTGGAGCATCATCCCATACACCAAAAGGCTGTGGGTTCCAGTTCGGGTCAGGGTGCATACCTAGGTTGTGGGTTTGATCTGGTTGGGGCACCATCAATGAGAGGCAACCAATCAATGTGTCTCACTCTCTCTGAAATCAATAAATATGTTTAAAACATTTTAATAAATCTTAGCCAATAGAATCCAACAATATATATAAAAGTGAATACATTGTAGCAAAATCGGGTTTGTGCCAAGAATGTAAGGTTATTAACAAAAAAAATCAATGTAATTAATCACATTATTAGCTTAAAATAGAAAAACTATATGAGCATCCCAATAGATGAAATGGAAATATTCCATGCTTTTCAAAATCTATTCATGCTATGAACTCCTGGCCAATAACAAATAGAAGGGGTCTTTTAAAATCTGATACAGAGTATTTACCAAAAACCTATAATAAATATAATTTTTAAAAGAGAAATATTGAAAGCACCCTTTAAAATTAGGAAAACGTTTGCCCACTCTCTCTACTTCTGTCTGCAGTGTGTATGGGGCACTAGCCAGTGCAGCTAAACAAGCACCTGGAGGTATTTGAATTGGAATGGGTCATTTGGTTCACAAAAAAAGAACTGTTTATATATATATATATATGTGATTGCCTATCATTGAAGGTTTCCCTATTTATCGAAACTCACCAATATTTGAAAAATTAATTTCTTATTGACATGTTTGAGCTTCTTAAAGCAGAACTTTCAAGCTTTTCACGCATGGTTTGGGACTGACGGCAGAAGCCAACAGCACACTTTGTATACACAGTTGCCCTGCTGTGTTAACCCCTCGGCCTGCGAGGAGGAACACGCTCTGAAAGACAGAAATTATATAACTTTCAAAGCCATATTAATTTGTATAAAACAACTGGTTCTGCTATAAACTTTGGCAAAAAGACCTAGTAATTTGGATTTGTACTTAAATGGTGTTTCTGCAGTGGAAATTTTCATTAAAGTGAGGTATGATCCAACAAATCCAACATAGTTTTATTTTCCTACAAGGTACTGCATTGATTTGCCAAAATTTTGTCATTTGGCAAAAGAATAACCTTCTTTAAATTTGTATTTCAAGTTCTTATGATTTAGAATGCTGTATGATAGTCTGATTATGTTAAATGAAAATTATGACCGATATTCTGCGGCACTCTTAAACTTAAGCAGGGGAACAGTTGTTCACATCTTTTAGCATTTTACACTTGCCTAACTTATAAAATTGCCATGTGTCAAAAGTCACACTTCTATAATTGCTAAAGCACGATATGTCAGTTTATTGGAATGTAATTACATTTTGAAGTAATTGTGACCACAAAACATTTTTTTCTAAAAGGAAATTTGTGCTTTATTTGACTTATAAATCAACTCCAGCATAAATCTCAGGTGCTTAATACTTAATTCTTATTACTAGAGCAATTGACTTATATTAACCACTAAGTGCAGTGCCGTGCTTTTTATTCATGGGAAAACCTTATTTCCGACTGTGGAAGGCCAGATGCCACCTGGAAAACAGCGCAGTAAGTGCCTGTTTCCGGGCACGTATTACAACCACTGAAGAGTTTTTCTAATACTGGCAGTTGTTGCATCTGGAGTAGTTTGCCAAGAGGCAATTAGTTTTTGCCTTTATTTTACAATGCTGAGTGTGAATGACCAATGTATCCAGTTCCCTATAACAGAGAAAGTTAATATATGTACATAAACCACAAAAATAGTATACTATACTATTTGAAAATTAGTGCTTTTTTCTAATTAAAATATTGCCTACAAAACCCACAATTATATCAATAGATGCAGAAAAAGCATTTGACAAAATTCAACACCCTTTCATGATAAAAAACACTCAAGGGATACAAGGAAACTTCCTCCATTTGATGAAGGGCATCTAAAAAACCCCGAAAGCAAACATCACAGTGAAAGCTACGTAAGAACAAGGATGTCTGCTTTCACTACTTTTTTCCTTTTTACTGAATTTATTGGGTGACACTGATTGACAAAATTATACAGGTTTTAGGTGCATAACTCTGTACCACATCACCTGTACACTGTACTGTGTGTTCACCACCACAGTTTCCACTTCTATTCAACCTTGTGCTGGAGGTTCAGTTAGGGAAGAAAAGCAAATAAGGTATCCAGACTGAAACAGAAAAAGTAAAACTCTATTTGTAGATGACATAATCTTGCATATAGAAAATCCTAAGAAATCCACAAAAAGATTACTAGAGCTAATAAGAGTTCAGCCAAGAAACAAAATTAATATATAAAAATCAATTATATTTGCATTAACAACAAACAATCTGAAAAGAAATTCAGAAAAAACTATTTTTTCTTTAAAAAAAGGTTTTATTTATTTATTTATTTTTATAGAGAGAGGAGGGAGGGAGAAAAAGAGGGACCTGACTGGGACTCAAACGAGCCACCTTTTGGTTTGCAGGCTGACACTCAATCCACTGAGCCACACCAGCTAGGGTGAAAACAATTTCATTAAAAGAGTAAAATACTGAGGAATAAATGTAACAAAAGAAGTACAAGAGTTATACACTGAAAACTACAAAATGTCATTGAAAGAAGTTAAAGAGGATTTAAAGAAATGAAAAGACGTGATCACAGATTGGAAAACTTAAAATTGTTGAGATGTCAATATTCTGATACTCCTTAAGTGATCTACAGTCCCTATTAAAAACCCCAGCTGGCCCTGGCCGGTGTGGCTCTGTTGGTTGGAGCATCATCCAATAAACTGAAAGGTCGTGGGTTTGATTCCTGGTCAGGGCCAATGCCTAGGTTGCTGGTTCGGTCCTGGTTGGAGTGAGTATGAGAAGCAACTGACTGATGTTTCTGTCTCTCATCAATGTTTTTCCCCCTCTCTCTCCTGCCCATCCCCTCTCTCTAAAAGCAATGAGCATGTCCTCAAGTGAGCATAATGAAAGAAAGAAAGAAAGAAAGAAAGAAAGAAAGAAAGAAAGAAAGAAAGGAAGGAAGGAAGGAAGGAAGGAAGGAAGGAAGGAAGGAAGGAAGGAAGGAAGGAAGGAA